>CATIWJ010034422.1:0-14140 GCA_949640765.1 Croton laevigatus | reverse complement strand
CGATTTGGTTCGGTTCAGTTCGGTCAGATCCCAAAATTTTAGCAAAAAAAACAAAGAAAAATGTCGGTTTTTTTTCAGTTCAACCCGAACTAACCTGAACCAAAATCCGATTTTTCTTAAAACATAAAACCGAACCGAATCAATCAATCCAACTAAACCGAACCAAACATATCGGTTCGGTTCGATTCGGTCGGGTCGGTTTGGGTTTTGCACACCCCTAAAGAGTGGAAGACATGTAGCCAATATTATTAAATGTTTCATTGTAGTTAAGAGTTATTAGTTAGTTAGGGGTTATTATTAGATCCTATCTTAATAACCTAATATGTACGGAAAGATTGGTCGGAGATGCTTTTTCAATGACTATAGCTTCTCCGTAATTTGGAATTATTAAATTATCTAGAATCAATGCTCAAACATAAGAATTTCATACTAAAATCGTACATTTAGCTGTATTTGTTTTCATGGCTTTAATTTTAATTTTCTTCTGCATTTTTATTTACTTTTAATTGTTTCATCAACAACAAATCCTCTTTGTTCTATTCTAGCACTTTAGAAATAAACGTGACCGATCTATGTAAGATCAATCCTGCTCATCATTGTTTATAATCTTTTTGAGTAGGTCTTATTTTTGTTGGATTTGACATCCATCAAGTAATCCTGGAAGTTGATGCAGGTTTCCTATGATTGGAAGCTTAGAAGGGCTTGGAGGAAGAAGATGGTTGTTTTCTACTTCAGCTTTTCTGTTTCTGGTAATGAAAAGTAATGAAGGAAGAAGAAGAATGTTAAACTTCAACACATGTGATTAGATTTTTGCTTTGTTAAATATTAGACTCGTGGTAGAGTCTTCTAGAGAGGAGACACATCATAGGTATTGTGAAATCTGGGTTTAATCTTTCTAATTAATCACATGCTAGATTCGGACATTTACTTGTCAATTTCAAAAGATTTGTGGCAAAGATAAAGTAAAACCAAATGCCGTACCCACTTCAACTTCATTATTTCGTTCTCAAAATGGTGTACACACTACAATACATAAAATTAAAATTCAAAAGGAGGTATGATTTCCAATACTTCTCAAAATTTAGAATAAAATCATATGTTAAATCCCAAAAGCTAAAAATTAAGTTCAACCATTTATAAAATACTATTTTAAGTCTCAAAAATTTGATTTTCAAAAAAAAAAGTCTCGAAAATTTATTTTAAAGACTACACAATCAAATATTATGGAAAAAAAATTGCGTTTAACATTTTAAGTAGTTCTAATATTTAAAAAAAAAAATTGTTTAAATCGGTTGAAATGCTATAAATTAATTGAAGAAGTCATTGTCAAGTACAATAGCATTTCAAATTGGAAAGGTACAATTGGACTTACAAAAAATTGGATTAATTAATACTCAAAATTTAGGGATTTTGATATAAATAATCCACTAAATTTTAATATATTATTAAAAAAATCATAAAAATAATTATCAAAATAGCTACTATTAATTATAACAAAATACAACAAATTTATAAACATATTCTTAACAGATTATAAACTATTTATAAACAAAACGAATATTATTTCTTTAAAATTTAAAAATTAAAATACCACTAAAGATTAAAAATATAATGAAACCAAAATTTATTTTCAAACTTCAAAATTGGACCTTTTATGATATTATTCCAAAAGTTTAGTACTAAAGTATTAGCTAATTATCTTTCACCACCTATAAAGCTTACTATTTATTTATTTATTTATTTTTAGTAGGGGATGAGCAATTTTTTTTTTCTTTTTCAAAATGCTTTGTGGCTATTTTTTTTTCTTAGTTTCTTATAAAATTTATGTTTCTTTTCAATTTTCTACATTATATTTAGAAGCTTTAAGATTTTAAATTTCAATATTTTAGTAATAAATAGCATTTTTTATATTCATACTAATAGGAAAAAGATAAATTATTATATATTTTAATCGAATTTTACTAAAATTAGATTTAATGTTTGATTTAATAAAATTTTGACCATAACTTTATATTACTGTTTAGTTTTTACTTAAATTTATCAAAATGAAATTTTATATAAATTGACAAAAAAAAAATTAAAACTTAAATTTATTCGTTTAATAAATTATTTTTAGACCCATATAAGTTTTGTTATTATGAGATAAGGTATATTATAAAACAGGTACTAGTATATTCGAGGAGAAAATAAAAAGGAAAAGGCAAAAATAAAGTTAAGGAAAAAGCTAACTTAACCACGGTTAAACTCCAGCTAAGTCGAACTAACTTTAGTTAATCAAACGAACGGTCTAGACCCTTAGATCAAACGATAGGGAAAGCTATCGAAAGAACAAGGGTTAGGGCAATTTTTCCTATTGCAGAGAGACCAATTCGATCCGTCTAAAATCGGTCGATCTCAGATCAATTCTGCATGAATTATCAGATGGAGATGGACTATGTAACCCAATTTCCTCATAATCATATGGATCGTCGTCCAAGAAAAAGACCTAGATTTGCTTGGGATATTCCTCAAGCTCACACCAAGGTATTATTTATTATTCTTGTTGATTTCTTTTATTTGTTTAATTTTAATTGGATATAGTTTTCGGTTAATTTATAGCTCCGGCCTTGTTTGTTTCCCTCGAAAAGAATTGTTGATTAATTCTGATTTTCTTGTATTCTTTGTGAAATTCTTCGTTTTCCAGGATTTTTTTTTATTTTTTAAAATTTCACTGCGAACAGTAGCTGAATGTGTAAATTTTAAAGCTTTAGGGTGTCGTGGAAAAAAATTTTGATCTTATGAAATTTGAAAATTTTTATTTGAATGAATTGAAATCATGCTTTTCACCATATTATCTTAATTGTTGTTTTAGTTTTTGCTTGGATCTTGAAGTTTGTGTACTGATTTTGTAGATCCATCTTGATAGTTAGTATAATAGCAGGCCATGGAAAGGCATTTCGCCCTTTGTAGAGCAAGTTGGAGAAAGGGATATGTACAACTCTCTCCAATGAGTTTGTAATTGAGATTTACTTGGGTTTGGTTTTAGTTAGTTGAGGATGTAATAGATTTTTTGTCGCACAATTTCATGAACTTAGATTCTGATTTGACTAAGATTTTGTGATTTCTTTGTTTTCTTATTCATACAGCAGCCATGATTTGATTACTCTGGTATTGTCTAAAAACTTTGAGGTTATTTGGTCTAGTAGTGCATAAGGGTACATCTTGGAAGTTAATTATTGAGGAAGGGGTAACTCTTTTTTATTACTGCTTGTGTTGCAAAGAATGAACAAATGGCTGTGTGTAGGCTCAGTCAGGATTGTATTATGGGCAAGAGGTTGGAAATGGAACGAGCATTGGAACATCAAGAGCACTCCCAGACCATGCCAATCTAGTTGTAAAGGGATTGAATCAAAAAGGCTCTCCCCCATGGCGAGATGATGACAAAGATGGACATTACATGTTTGCTCTCGGGGAGAACTTAACCTCGCGCTGTAATTACACTTAATCACCATTGAGTGGGCTTTTACATTAGGGTCAATCACTGGAAAAATCCATTATATTGGTTAAATTTGCAAGTATGGATATTTATTTTGTCAAATATGTACACAACTTTTCATGGTCATGTCCATTGTAGCCAAGTTGGATTATCTCACCAACACTTAGTTGTTGGAACATGTTCTTTGAAATTTGGTTACAGTTGACATTGATTTGAAATTGTGTATTTAGTTGACAAAGTAAATGGTGAAAAGGCCATAGTTGCAATTTTAACTAAAGGTTTGGATTTTTTGGTTACAATCCTTTGCGTTTTTTGTATGACATGCTTTGTTGGATGTTAAGCTGCATGCACCCAGTTGGCTAAGTAGTCTTTTTTTCATTTTTTTCCCTATCTTTTCCTTGAAGTCCAGGATATGTTAAAATATGGGTTTGAGTATTTTTAAGAATTTTTCTTTTTTTTTTTTTTAAATTATTGCATTATGAAATATGAAATAATTTATGTTTAGGTATTTTTCTGTGTCTTGTTCCGAAAAACTATTGTCTTACTTCCAATAGAACTCAATAGTGCTAGATTTTTGGTTTGTGTAAAAGCTTAAAAAGACTTATCTTTCTGCCTAGTTCCAGTCTTCCTATTTGCTCTGTGTTTCAGCTTAATTAAATTTAAAAGCATTGGAGCCTTTTAGTTTTATTTCTTGGCTTAAATGTGCTTTATTATTTCTTTTGGGAGTTCTCATACTCTTTTCTTGGTATACCTGCAGACAAAATCCAGAGAAAAATTGGCGAAGGTTAGTATAATATGCTATATTCTGTCTAACTGATGCCTTTGTTCCTAAATTCTTTCTGTTTAAGCTTTAAGGACAATATCTGCCCTGTGTTATATGGCTACTCATAGCATACCTTTATAAATTTACAGGAACTTTTGGTCAAGTTTTGGAGTGCTGGGACAGGGAAGCAAGAGAGGTAGTTGCTATAAAGGTTGTCCGAAGCACAAAGAAGTACCGTGAAGCAGCAATGTTGGAAATTGACATGCTCCACTTGCTTGGAAAGTATGACAGAAGTGGCAGTCGGTGAGTGTAATTATAATAATCTTCATTGCTTTTTAGTAGAATTTGAGGTAAAATGTGTTGGTTGTTAAGTGGGTTTATTCTTTGCAGTTGTGTTCAAATACGAAACTGGTTTGATTATCGTAACCATATCTGTATTGTAAGTATATAATTTATTTATCATAATATCATTTCCCCATCTTCATAAATATTCTGGGGATTAAGACTTGGTGGTGGATTTAAATGGTTAACAGGTCTTTGAGATGCTTGGACCAAGCTTGTATGATTTTCTTCGGAAAAATAATTATCGCCCATTTCCAGTTGATCTTGTCCGTGAGCTTGGCAGACAACTCTTGGAATGTGTAGCATGTGTGTGGCCATTGCTTCTGCTATTTCTCTTACCCTGATTGAAAACTGTATTTTTTTAAATTGCTTGGATCGCATTGTCATACTGTTCAACGAAAATTTGCCTTCATGATGATGTTTAATATCTGTATTTCTTTTTTTCGTCCAAATGGAAGCATTTATTTCTTTAGTAGGTGATGTAAAGTGTTGAGGCCAGATGAAATTAATAGAATATTAATTCTGATTGTTTTTGTTTGCAGTCATGCACGATTTGCGCCTCATCCATACTGATCTTAAACCAGAGAACATACTTTTTGTGTCTCCAGAATATGTAAAAATACCAGATTACAAGGTGCACACTTTACCCTAATGACATATTGTACCAATCCGTACTCAGCAATGGAAATCTTTCCAGTTTTACAAATTTCCATATGCCCCTTGTTTGCTTTTATTTTCATTTATTGCTTCTACTTTAACTTCTAGAATCTCAAATGTAAACTGTATTCTTCTTTTGCAGGTTCCATCAATCTCGCCCGCTGAGGGAGCCTATTACAAGAGGTTACCAAAGTCGAGTGCTATTAAGGTTATTGATTTTGGCAGCACAGCTTACGGGCACCATGAACACAACTATATTGTCTCAACCCGCCACTACCGTGCACCTGAGGTGATCCTAGGTATGTTACTGTTTTATCCTCTGCATATTTATTTCTTGTTGCTATATTTGTTGAAATTGTCCAGCAAAATTGTTTATATATCAGGCTTGGGATGGAGTTACCCATGTGACATATGGAGCGTTGGATGTATCTTGGTAGAACTTTGCTCAGTAAGTTCTCAGTTTCTTTCATATTTGTAGCATATGTTCTATTGCCCTAGAAAATACAAATGAATATATGAATTATGCATGCATATAATTGTTTGCAGGGAGAAGCATTGTTTCAGACGCACGAGAACTTGGAGCATTTAGCCATGATGGAGAGGGTTTTGGGACCATTGCCTCAGCACATGTTGAGAAAAGCGGAGTATGTACACTCTTTTTAGATTTGCTAATAAATGTAGGAACCTCTAAATGGTACTATGAAAACTTAATGACCTGAAATTAACTCACTCTCGTTTATGGTTGATTCAGTCGACATGCAGACAAGTATGTGAGAAGGGGTAGGTTGGACTGGCCAGATGGTGCAACCTCTCGGGACAGTATCAAAGCTGTTATGAAGTTGCCTCGTCTACAGGTGTGTATTTGTTACCCATTTTGCCTCGGAAGCTTTCACTATTAAGAAACTTATTGCATGATGTGCCCATTTTTGCCTTTATGTTGATCATTTTGACATTTGCTTATTCTTCTTTTGGCAGAATCTTGTAATGCAGCACGTTGACCACTCTGCTGGAGATATCATCGATCTCTTACAAGGTCTCCTTAGATACGATCCTTCTCAGAGGCTAACTGCCCATGCAGCTCTTAGGCATCCCTTCTTTACAAGGGATCATTACAGGAGATTTTAAAGTGTAGAGGAGCTGGTGATATGTTTGCTTATATTATGGAAAGCTTGTTTGGTGTCCTTCTCGATAATGAGTTTAAAAGCTGGCTGGCCTGGAATTCTGGTTCTTTTCTGTTTTTCTAACATCATTAATGTGTTTCTTGTCATCACAAAGGAGTGAAGAGGGCCAGCCAGTATTTTGAGGCTTTTCTTTTTATTTTCATCATATTGAGCATTTGTAAATAACCCTTCGCGAGAAGTATTCTCTTCATATTTTTTAATGTTACATGATATTGTTGTAGTAAACCCATATGAACAACCTCGCAGTTATCCGTTATGAAACAAAAAATCACAATACATGTATGATTTCTAGTTCTGGCATTTGCTAAAGAAAATATGCAAACAATTTCAGTACATGATACAAATCCTTTGCAGGTTACGAAATTGCAAGAACTCAAAGAAGAAAATTGCAGAAAAATAATAATTCTTGGCAGACTATCAAAATCAACTCTTATGTGAAGAGACCTGTTCTTGTCAGCGTTTTGTTGTGCATCTGGTTCCTTTCAGAACACCGCTGGGAGGAGCAGTCACCAATACCTTGCAATGGCCATAAAGCCGGTACGAGTATCTGAAGATCCCCAGATTGGATCTTACCTTAAATGCTGCTTTTACATCAAGGATTACACCATTTCTACTTATCTGGTTTTGTAGCTGTACAGCATCGCCCAATGGAAGCCGAACTTGACTAGATATCATATGAATATTTGCAAACGTGGATGATATTTTTGGTGCTGAGAAAGACTCAAAATATTGAGTAGCAGTAAGAGTACTCCCGTAGTATAAATCAATTATCACATGGTTAAAATCCACGGTCACTTTCTTGTTTGGGTTCGTGAAGTTTGCCAGTACAGAGATATCTGCATTTAGCAGATCGCCTGCGTCGACATATGCTTCATTCAAAGTGACGCTCGAGACTTCAAAGATGGGTTTTCGAGGGCGGTAAATAAGATACACGATGAGCACGATGAGTCCTCCCAGAAATATTACAATCCAAAAAATGGCACAGAAAGCTGCACCTAACCATGTTATTGGCCTTGTTTTCTGAGGTGGTGGTGCTCGCAAGCCATGCAGGGGGCGACGGCGAGAGCCATCACTTTGCTGCCTTGATGGGATCTTAGAGTCATCCTGATCCTTTGGTTTTAGACTTTGGCGGTCTTGATCAGGTTGCTGTGATGGCGAATGGTATCCACCACCATCATGGCGTGGTTCATGACCACCATGGTCTTCATCTTTTTGGTGCAGTAACATCCATGGACTATGGTATTTTCCATCACCCTCAGGGCGTTCTCGTGGACCAAATGGCTTGGAACGTTGGGCTTGGTTTTTAGGAAACTGCTCTGCATTCTTATGTTTTGGCCCTCCCACCAGGGGACCCGGGAAGTATTCTTCTGGCTGTTCATCACGACGGCGATGCTTTTCTTGAGCTTTCTTCAATGGAGGTTCCGCATCTGGTACCAGACCCTGTGGGCCATATTGGCGGTGATGTCTTCTAGGAAGTGGAAAAAGAGGCTGGCCACTTCGTTGGTGTTCCTGTGGTGAATGTGGTTGTGGTGGTTGTGGTGTTTGGGGATGTTGGCTTTCTCGCTGCTGTAACCTGATGAAATAGGGGTTAGTTTCACGATGAGACATTGTATTAGTAACAACGAATGACGACAAAGAAATGAAAGAATAGAACAGAATATGAAGATAGTGGTTTCTTGTTAAGCCAGTAGAGGAAAAAAGGATGACTTCATTAAAACTTCAAGTAGCCTGATGAAATGGGGGTTAGTTTCACGATGAGACATTGTATTAGTAACAACCAATGACGACAAAGAAATGAAAGAATAGAACAGAATATGAAGATAGTGGTTTCTTGTTAAGCCAGTAGAGGAAAAAAGGATGACTTCATTAAAACTTCAAGTAGGATTCTCGTTTAGGCAAAGAATCAAACATATGCTAATCAAAGGAGGCAAGTAATCTTTTTCTCTTTATTAAAAAAACAAAAACTTAAGCAACATTTTGTGCACCATAATACGACGTAATCGGGATTGAGACAGCAAAAAAAATCATGTAACATATTGGTGATTACGTTACATCAAATTAAACATCAAGAGAAGCAAAGCAAATGGTATATGGTAAGTGAAGATCAAGGCCAATTAAATGCTCATATACTGTAAATGTTCTTCTAGCAACTCATTCACTTTCAGAGACAATACAAATAAACACAAGAATTTAAAAATTATGCTTCTCCTTCGGATTATGCCAGGAATTCAGCTTTCATCCTCAAAACTTGCATCCCAGCAGAAATAATAAGCTATAAAAACTAAGGACTCATAGTTTGCTGCTCAACTATAAATCAAACACAAGGCGTGTTTGGTTTCTAATTTAATTATATAGTCCTTTGTCATGTAAATGGTACAATTTGTGACATGAAATCAGTCCCAGAACTTCAAACACATACCATGATTGAAACTTTATAAGCACCAATTTGTTCAGCTTAGCTTCCAAATCAATGTACTCTCAATTTGCCAGGTTCAGTGGTCTCAATTGTATAATCGGTGCTGTGATTTGGTGCTTTATTTAATTATTGACATTGCTAAACAACAAAAACAGAAGCTGATGGAAATTTATAAACCTCAACCCTGATCCTTCTTGGCTTCTCCTTGGCTTTTGCAACATAGATCTGCATTCAGCAGTATTTCATTTCAAATAATCTAAATAAATAATTGAAAGCAGTAGCATCTGTAGAGGACGAAGAGAAATTGGGTCTGAAAGTTTTGCATACTGATAGAGAAGTCATTCCCCTGTATCTGGAATTCAAAGTCGTGATTGCCACACTCTTGCCTTCCCTTCTTAGGATGAAAGGCAAAAGTTATCCTAGAGATAGAGATCAGAAGCACAGCACTTGATAAATCATAATGATTCTTAGGCAAGATTTAGAAAATGAAATAGCAACCAAACAAGCAAAAGATGGTAACCATGCTTTTACACTTCACTCAACCAGCAGTGATATTCCTGCGATAAATTAAGAACTTACAGAAACATATTGGTTTGTGATCCCACATGTCACTCAAGATTGAGCAACTTGCAACCGTTGGCAGTGGAAAGGTGAAAAAACCGAGCTGAAAACATAAACAAATAAAAAGATCAATTTTGACATAACGATAAATGAAATGTCACAGTATGTTTTTCACCTCATTAATAATGCCTCAACAATATATCTAAAAAGTAAGATCACATTGAAAACATAGCATAGAGTATCTATATTATTTAAATACTCATATCTATACAGCAATTTCTATATGTATTTTAATTTTCAAATCCAAACAGAAAATATTTGCTTATCCATTACGAAGCAAGTAGCTCAAACCTCGATGCCCTTTATTGTAATTCCCTAACAAGGAAATGACTTGATAAAATGTATCCCTGTCAAGGTATGACAACATTTGGCTCCACAATAGATGACAGATGCAGAAGACAAACATAACCAAATCGCAGCGCCTTTTTGACCTGAAAATACAGAAAAATTTATCAACAAATGATAAATTCCCCCCAGACATTTTGCTTTTTCATGCAGAGTGTTAACAGGAAACATAACTACAAACTGACATCCAGCTGTTATTTGGCTATTTCATGCGTGAAAAAATGTTGCACACATTATCCACAGAGGCCCTGCTTAAGAGCAGGCATGCAATTTTAGCACATTCAGCAAAATACAAAGTCCATGAAAAACGTAATAGGCAATACCAAGAGATGCGCTTAAAACACTGCAAATGCTAGCACAAGCGAACCATAATAACTTCTACAACAATGATTTGAATTAACCCTACTATCCTGCTAAGACATATTAGAAATACTTATGCGCTGTGGTAATTACATTTCAAATGCATCTCATTTCATTATGAATAGCACCAGCTGTGATAGAAAAAGAAAATATGCCCCTCTAAACACTGTAGTTGCTTTCTAGCAGGTAGTAAGTTTTCCTTTTCCCCTTTGTTCCTTTTCCCATGAGTATGCAGTCAGTTAAATCTAACATATAGCAACGTACTAGCATTCAAGGAGATATTGCAATAAGAACAAATGTTCTATACCATCTCTCAAGCATAGCTTTCCAGTTCCACTAACTTGTTTAGCTGCTGCAGAAGGTTATTCTCACAGAGAAATGCTATGGAAGGAAGATACAAACCATTTCTCATGCAGCTTCTCCAGAGTTGGCACTGATTAGTATCTCAGAAGCAACTTTATCAAGAGTAAAGCCCTTCTCCATCATTTGACCCCACACCATACAAGCCACTGAAAACTTCTTTTCTGATATTAGTCCTCCAATAATCAATTTGTATGTTACTTCATCAGGATAGAGTCCTCTACTTTGCATTTCTTCATACAAATGCATAGCTTCACTTGCTTTAAAGGATTTGCAAAATCCATATATTAGGGCATTATATGAGATTACATCAGGAGGAATTCCCTGTTTTACCATATCACAAAAAATTGTATGAGCATTTTCTACTTTCCCGTTCTTGCATACGTGATCAATAAGAGTTGTATAAAATACATGATCAGGTGAAAGGCCCATTTGTGTCATCTGATCAAGAAGCATCTTTACTATATCAGAGCTACCGTCCCTTAGAAAACCTTCTATGAGTATAGTGAATGTCACGACATCTGGGAGAATTCCCTTCAGCCTCATTTCCTCAAATAGCTTATAAGCTCTTCTAGTATGACTTCCCTTACAAAATGCGTTGATAACAGTATTGTATGAAACAACATCAAATAAACCTTTAGGCACCATCTTTTTCATCATAAAGGAATAAGCTTTATCCGGGCGGTTAGCTTTACAAAGACCTTTAAGAAGCTGATTGTAACTGTATACATCAGGTTCTATACCAGCTATCTCCATCTTCTTCATCAACTTTTGTGCCTCATCCAACATTAGCTCTTCACAACAATAATTCAACAACACATTGTATGTAACCAAATCTGGCTCACAACCATTTTTCCTCATAAAATAAAATATAGCTTGTGCCTTATCAATCCTACCTGCCCTACAAAACCCAGTAATCAAAACATTGTAAATAAGTGCACTAAACCCAACTTGACCACTCTTCATTACATCAATTATAAGCTCATAAGCCAGTTCTACATTCGATCCATTACACAAACCAACAACCAGCGCTGCACACGCCTTATGATCTGGTTTAATTCCATTACTTATCATATCACGCCAAAAATGGACTGCAGTATCAAATTTATTCATTATACATAACCCATGAATAATAATAGTATATGTTACAACATCAGGCTTCCTCCCTCTCTTAACCATATTATCAAACACATCCAATGCTAATTCTATCCGACCCTCACAAACTAAAAGATTCAAATAAATATTAAAAGCCCAAATATCAGGAATGCAATTAAGCTTCTCCATGTCATGTAATAATTCATCAATGACTGTAAAGTTTTTCACTTGGCATAGAGCCGAAATGAAGCGAGAGTAAGTAAAAGGAGACAGTGAGAACCCAAGAGAACCCATTTTGGAGTAGTATTGGTGAGCTAAATCGAAACTAGAATGATTGATTAAAATGCCAATGAATCTGTTGTAATCAATGCTAAAAACGCGACAATTTGATTGAGTCATTTCGTCGAACGCTTGGATTGCTTTGTCGATGAGACCGAGCTTGACATAACCAGCAATGCGAGAACGGTATATGAGGCGGTGGGCGCCCAGAGATTGGTACATGTCAGGGAGATATTCATAGCATTGGATTGAATGGTGACCTCATGGAGGGCAATCGATCAACTGAGGACTGAGGTGCAATCTGATAAAACAGAGAAATGAAGTAGAAATGATAGAGAAAGAAATCACTCCCAAATTATAATGGCACCGACGGAGAGAAATAAGAAAAAAAGGGCCGAGCAAACAGTAGAGAAACACGCAGCGTAGCCGCCTGGTTTCGGCGACGGAGCAAAAAGAGTAGGGGAGAGACAAGTTCAGACTATGAGAATGATGGGCAAAGGTTGGCAATGGAAGCTGATGCTGGGCCCGAACATACTGTTGAATTTGGGCTTCCTCTTAATGGACTAAGATTGGGCATTCACTTCTACACTACTGTAGAATTATATTATCTACATGCTTCCAAGTTCTATCATATGTTTGAGAAAGTACAAGCACAATTAGTCTCCATTTTGTTTGATGATTTTCTATGGTGTCCTATTGTATTGATCCATTAATTAATAATTATATTTGAAAAGATTGTGTGGCATATTATATGGTTTTGGTTTAAGGAGAGTAAAAATCAATTTATACCAATAATAGAACGGAATTAATTAATCAAACATCTATTTTATATACTAAAGTCCAAAGGCAATTGTCTGAATCGAAAGTTAGATAACGATTAATTTTGTTGATAATTATTATCGATAATAACTAAAGTAGTAAAATGTTTTTACCGAATTTTATAATATATATTTTCATTTCCAAAACTCGAATTATTTACAATTATAAATATATGTCTATGGATAAAATCCGGCTACATATGCAAGTTGTCTTATAGAAGAATTATAGTGTTTCAACTTCAAAAAAAGCATATATCATTAGAGGATTTGGTAAGATTAGATGTCATCTCATAAATTAAATAAATCCCAATCTGAATATATTGACAAAATACCATTAAAAGTATGATAATGATTTGAAATGTTCAAAATTATAATGTTGCACGACATTGCTTCTGTTGCAAGCAATTTTAATTATACTAAAATTAGTCCAATTTTAAAAAACTATTATATAACAGTAATTTCTAGCCTTAAATCAACCAGAGTGGACTACTCTTATTTTGGTTCGATTATTATTGATTGTAAAGATTTCATTCATATAAGAGAGCTAGTTATTGTAACATGCCTGTGAGTTCCTAAGTCAGAGATTCAATATACCCATGATATGTCATGGGCTATTAATTCTGTGTCTGGCTATTTGGTGTGGGATAATATTCCTCCAAATTTAATTTCTAATGTAATGCTTTCTTATTTGAGCAATTATTAAAGTACTTACATTTAACAAAAAAAAAAAAAAAAAGACTTAATTAGTAAGTATCAGGTTGCAGTGATGGTAGGATCCATGGTTTATGGTATCCACCTCCATCATGGCGTGGTTCATGACCACCACGGTCTTCATCTTTATGGTGCGGTAACATCCACGGACTATGGTATTTTCCATCACCCTCTGGGCGTTCTCGTGGACCAAATGGCTTGGAACGTTGGCCTTGGTTTTTAGGAAACTGCTCTGCATTCTTATGTTTTGGTCCTTCCACCAGGGGACCCCGGAAGTCTTCTTCTGGCTGTCCATCACGAGCAGTGCCGGCTCTAAGGGGAGGCCACCTAGGCAGCTGCCTAGGGCCTCCCATTTTAGGGGGGCCTCCACCAAAAATTTTTACTTACAGATAGTAAGGTGCCGGAAAACACAGAGAAGGCCGTCAGTGGAGAGCAGAGACTGAACGAAGAAGATGGTAGAAAGAAAAGAAAGAAAAGGAAGGAAAGAAAATGGGAAACGGTGAGTTTTGCTTTGATTTTTTATTTTTTTAAATAGCAGTAAGAAAAGCGCGTGGGCCCGTCTCTCACATAAAATATGCTGATGAGTGATGATCACTGTCCAGCCCACAATTTGGCTAGGTGCTTTTTATCTTTTTCAATTTCCAAATATTAAATACTTTTTTCATGTTTCAGAATAATTTCAATTTCCTTTTTTAAAAAAATACTGCAAGTTCTTTT
>CATIWJ010034415.1:0-19762 GCA_949640765.1 Croton laevigatus | reverse complement strand
GAGCCGGCCACCACCGCTGCTCCTTCCCTTGCCCAACTCATTTATGGTTTTCGTTGGGAGAGAGAGCAAAGAGCAGCAATCAAATTGGAAGCACAACGATCTAACAAGTTTAATCGAAAGCAGATCGAGAACTAACACATTCAAATCAAAATCAATAATCAAAGAAAGATCCAGATCCAACTCAAAATCATATAACACATTCAAAGATCTAATCGGGTCTTTGAGTGGTTTTGGGCACGCCGAACTTGCCTCGCTGCCTCATCATCTTCATCAATACTTTCCAGATCCAGCTCCATAGCTTCATCTTCCTCTGATATCTTTCCAGAAATGATGATAAGAACAGAGATTTGAGATGGTGGTGGTATCTGGCGGGACGAAGGTGAATCGAATGGAAAGAAAAGCGGTTTGTGCCAGCTGGTATGAAGAGGGACGAACGGCTGGTGGTGGAGTAGTCTTCTGTTGATTTGTACGGTAGGCGGAGGAGAAGGAGCGACTTCTGCGATCCTTACCGGCGGTGAATGGGTTGCGTGACGTGAAGTCTGACGAAGATGGAGGCTGACAAAGAAGGGGAAGAAGGTTGAATAAGGGGGAAAGTTTATGAACAACCCTTTAATTTTTGAGTTTTTATAAAAGAGACCCGTAAAATTACGTTTTGGTCCTTCAACCGTTATTTTAACGGAAAACATGGACAGAAAGAGGAAAATGTTGACTAAAATATAAAATGGAGATTTTTTTGTCTAAAAAAAAAAAACAGGAAATTTTTTGTATATATGGTCAAAACATGGGGAGTTTTTTTGCATTATCCCTATATATATATATAAACTCGCGCACTTCAAATTCAGTCCATTAGGACTCGAGTGCAAATGTTTTACTATCTTTGCTAAGGCCCAATCATTTTAGAGGCTTTATTATAATCATGAAAATGAAGCTCTTATATTTTTAATATTTGAGAATAAAGGTATGGAATTTTCTTTTTCGTATGACGGAGAAAATAAAAAGTTTATAAGAAGTAATAAATTTTTAAAATTTCGAGACCCTGAAAAAATAAGGGTCATATGTAAATATTCTGCTTGCACATATGCCTATAGAGTGTTTCGGGTACTTTTTAATTTATTGTGTACAAGTTATTGTTAAATTATAACAAAATTAAAAATAAACAGTGAAGTATTTTTGTGAAAAATTGTCTAATAATCAACAAATAAATAATAAGAATATTAAAATCGAATAAAAAATAATTTATAATTTGTGTTTTTTAAACTACAAATACTAACTTATAACAAAAAATTATAAAATGTAAGCTACGTAGAAATAATTTATTGGACAATTTATAATTTAAAACTTCTTATGATTAATGTGACAAACACCGTTATAATATATATATATAGTCACTTGAAAACAAAAAGTTTAGCATAAGAAATGGGACCCTCTCCCCTTATTGTCTCAACCATCAATCAAAGGCTACCTTTGCACCGCCACTCCATACCAAAGCCTTTAGAATCAATCAATTTTTCATTTTATTTTTCATTATAACATTAAAAAAAAATGGAATCAATATATAAAAAATAGAGAGTTGTTAGGTATGTGTAATATGATTGGTTACAATACCTCCAATTATATATGTAATGTATGATCTCAATTCTAAGTAGATTTGTTTCAGATAAGAATCAACTTTAACTGCAGATTTGGTATGTGGAATATTCTATCATGTTGTTATTTCCCTCTAATTAAGTCAAATTCTATCATGTAGAATAAAACTAAACTCGTCCAACGACAATGCCCTCAGCTTGCCATTCTCGCCAAACGACGTCACTACCACGAACGACATTGTTGATACTTTTTAAACCTCAGTTTTGAAAGTCTAATGAATGAATTATTTATGAAATATCTAGCAAATGATGTGCCCATTTTTAGAAAAATAATTGGGTTATCTGAAACATTAAGAGCATATCTTTTAAAACGTGGTAAAATTATTACAAATCGAAAAGCAATAAATATTCATAAATTGTATGCATAAAATTGTGGTATGTACAAAACAGTGAAACGGATAAAATGATAGATAGCCAAACCGGGAACATTGAAACGCGTAATTAAGGTTAGAAAGGTGATTTGATTTGCCAATTTTTGTTAAAACTCATAAGTTGGATTGGATGGTTGTTAGGAGATCTATAAATATAAATAAATTTTAACCTGAAATCACAACCATACAATTTAGTGCCCCATGCATTGAATTAAATTTGTCCACCGACAATGCAAATTTAACTTTAATTGACGTTTTCACTTATTTAATGAAATAAATATACTAATATAAATTGCTTTTCGAGTAAGTGCTCTCTTTATCACTATTTTTCTTTTCCAATGCCAAGCAAAAACAATCCTTTTCTAATGGCAAGTCCATTTCCCTTCTTCACGAAAGAATATTTAATTGATTGATAGTACATAATTTATCACATTTTATAGCTCGTCGACAAAAATGGCAGGTACAACTCCTTCGAAACCTACTTCAATCATAAGTGGTTGATCATCAAATTATTATCGGCATTTTGTCCCATTTCCAGTGACCGGAGATATGGCCGTTCGATTTCACTATATCTATGTTCATTGTCTAATTTCGCATTACTACTATAAATTTTCATGGAATTATATATATACGGACAAAGGAGGAATATTAACAAAAATGGCATCGTGTAGTTTACTTGCGCAATAAACCAAAGTTTAAATCTTTCCCCTTTTATGTTAAAAAGGAAATTAAAGAAAGATTAAGGAATCATGTTAGCTCCTTTACTGCTTTAAGAGTGTGAATACTTATACTCATAAATTTCTTTTAACATTTAACATTTTATAATATTTGATATTAAAGTCACTCATATTAATCGATATGCGAACGTGCTTGCTCATATATACAACTCGTTCTGTTGTGGATTGTGGGGAGTGGTTCGTTAACCCTCTATGTTTTTGTTGAACTCTTTGTTTTTAGCTGATTAGCAATAATATTACCAACTTTGTTTCAAAAAAAAAAAAAATCCATTTACTTAATACTTAAACTAGCATTGAATAAATTCAGACCAGTTGAAATAAACTTCCTGTTTTTATGCCTAAATTTTAAGTCTTTAACATAAAATAAAATTAACAAAAAATTTCAAAAATAAAATAAACCAAATTTGATTAAATTATATTTCAATTAAATTTGACTCATCACAATTTTGAGATATACTAGACTTTATGTACGTGAGTTGCATTAATAAATAAATAAAAATATTGCTAATAATAATTTGTTTTAAAATAATAGCATTCAATTGCTCATTTTGGTTTAAAAGACAAAAAATAATATTCAAAATTAAAAATTAATAATAAAAATCAAAATATGTCTATGTCTTCTAAACAATAAAATTAATCCATCATTAGTGAAAATAAAATATTTAAACAAAGACTTAAATAAAAATAATATTTCTCCTAGACATATCAAAATAAAAATAATAAATTTTCTATACTTAAAATAATAAAAAATTAAATAATGAATGTCTAAAAATAAGTACTCTCGTGCAATGCAATTATGCAAAAAACTATTGTATTTGAATGTGTCCATATATATATATATATTTATATTTATATATATATTTGAAAATGAAGAATATATAAATTTATCAAGTTCATGGTTTGATTTTTTTTTTTTAAAAAAAAAAAAAAGGGATTTTGGACTTTTTTAAAATTTTGATATAAGTTGAGGAACTAAATTGAATATTAATTAATTCATAATTTCCAGATTGGCATCCGAATGATCGAATCTTATCTCTCTTTTGTCCTCTCTTATTTTTTTTTATAAAGACCTTATCCAAATCATCATACCCATTTTTGCATAGTAATTTTTTTTCTCCCTCCTCCTATTTTGACATTATAAAACTCAAACATTTCTTTTTCCCATTTGCAATAAATAATTCTGAATTTATCCTTTTTTTTTTTTTTTATAGATTTGAAGTTTTTTTTAATCATTCTCTTTTCTATATAAAATATTTCCACTCTATTAATAAATATTATTGGTTTTCCATTTTATTAGAGTTTATTTTTCTCTCTATATGAAATTTTACAAAGAGTTGAATATATTTTGTTTGTCATATATGATTTGAAGAAGAGATGTAAGATTGGTTTTATGGTTGATTTTAAACTATAACATAGCAAAATATCGTTATAATTAATATAGTAAAATTATTTATTTTCAATGTAAAATTATATATATCTTAATGGTTACAGATTTGGTTTAACAGGATTTGTTCTATAATCATGAAATAAACATGTAACAGTTTTAATGGTTATTCACATTCTCTAAGTCAAAACCGTTCTATAATCTGATGGATAGTGACATCAATTTCCATAACCATTAGAGTATTATCTTATTGGTTATTTAGAGGGTTCGGTAATGCGGTTTAGGTTTGCTCGAAATGCCTTGTCACAAAGTGGAAAATGAACTACTATATTAAATTCGAGAATTATTTATTTTAATTTATATGAGTTTTTGAACAAGTCTAGTAAAAAATATTATTTTTTGAGAGTTTATATAATTAATGATTTTGTTTTTATATTTTAAAATTATATTATCATGTGCCTCTATTTCTTTTATTTAATAATTTTATCCTTCCATAGTATAAAAGGATGAAATCACCCGTAGTGTTTAATTTGTTCTTACTAAATTATTTAATTTATTTTATCCAATTAAAATTGAATTTAATTCATCTATTGAATATTTTATAAAATTATTTGATTTCTTTATTTTAATAAATTGTACTATATTTAATTTTTATTTACAATTATTATATTTAAATTATTTGCTATTATATTAAATTTAATTTTTTGTGAATTACTCTCTCTTTTTCATAAAATATGTCACAATATGACATTCATCCTCTCACATGCAGTAGAATATTAATTAGGTAGTAAATTTACCATTCTATTCCCAATGATATGAGTTATTCATATTCCAATATTTAATATTATCAAATACTTAAAAGATAAAAATAGTAAAAATGTAAATTTATCTTATATTACATGTAAAGTGACATTTATATTAAAACAAAATCAATATTACATTATGACATATTTTATGAAACAGAGATTGTATTAATTTAAATTTATTTAATTAAAAATTAAAAACAAGACTCTAATTTGTTTAGGTAGTTGAAAATGGATTTTCTTTGGAATAGAATTATATTTAAAAAAAATTACTAATAAAAAAGTTTTTAATTTAATGGTAATATTAAAAATAAAATTAGTACAGTTTAAATAAAAATTAATATGAAAAGAAAACTCTGAGGTGAAAAAAAACAAAGCTAAGTGAAGAAAATAATAGCATATTAAATTATTTTATTTAAAAGAGAACTTATTTTATTTTATTGAAGTTATATTTTTGAACGAATCATAGCCAATAACGATATAACGAATATAACGGCTAAGCAGATATTTCAGATTCATATTTATTGCAAAAAAAAAAAAAAATAATTTATTTTTATTAAAATTGTATTGTGTATAAGATGAGACCACGCCTTCTTTATGGCAATGGTCCCGTGATTGAAAAAATATCAAAAACCACTGAAAAATTAAACTCACTTTACTGTATAAGAAATTTCCCATAAAGTTACAAAATTATTTCACTTTATTTAATAGATTTTTTTTTTCTCACTTTCCTTATTATGTAACAGTAAAAAAGTATTCTATAAATTGAGTGGATGCTTAGCTTATAATTGGATATTATTTATTAAATAAAATAATTCATTAACAGAACAATTTGACGGAATACAGTTGATTTTAACGTTGTAATAGTGAACTAAACTATGATTAAATGTATTTAACCAAAAATCTCAATTTGATAACATCGCGCGTCGGCTGTCCAAACCAAACTCCAAATAGTGGAAAGACAGAAATAGCCCTGTCTTTGGTGATGCTCGTTGACGAGACACATAAAAACACAGAGCTCTGCCACTGCCATGTGTAGTAGCAAACTACTTTCCAGAACGACAACAATTGTATTGTACGGGTCTTTGGAAATTTTTTCTGCTGTAAATTTCCCACATTTTCTTTGTTCTTCCTCAATTCAATTCAATATTTGCATTTCTCCCTATTATTGTTCTTCAAAAACCCTGCATCTGTTCTTTCTTGCTTTGAAGCTTAAATTTATTTCGTATATGCATTCTTTTCCTTCAGTCTTTCAGCAAATTCCATGGAGTCCTGAATGTTGGTGTCTTTCTTTGTTTTCTGGCACTTCCACGGTGGATTTGAGACGGGTATTTCAAGAAGCAGCAATTGATGCTAAAATGGTTGTTGATGAAGCAAAATGCAACTCTGCAGATCTACTGCTATGAGAAGCAAGTACATAAAGCTTATTTTTTTAGCACTACTACTGTTTTGTTTTGCTTCTTCGGTTCATAGTGACACAGATCCCAATGACTTTGCTATTCTCAAAGCATTTAGAGATGGGTTAGAGAATCCAGAGCTCTTGGAGTGGCCTGCAAATGGCGATGATCCATGTGGCCAATCTTGGAAGCATGTTTTTTGTGTTGATTCAAGGGTTTCTCAGATTCAAGTTCAGAACATGAGCTTGAAGGGTCCTTTGCCTCAGAACCTGAACCAGCTCATCATGCTTGAAAATTTAGGCCTTCAAAGAAACCAATTTACTGGTCCTTTGCCATCCTTTAAGGGCTTATCAAATGTAAAGTATGCTTTTTTGGATTATAACCAGTTTGATTCAATACCATCTGATTTTTTTGATGGTTTAGTGAATTTGCAAGTCTTGGCATTGGATAACAATCCTTTTAATGCCACTACTGGCTGGACATTTCCTGATGTGCTGCAAAATTCTTCACAATTAA
The DNA here is from genome assembly GCA_949640765.1 of Croton laevigatus. Taxonomy (NCBI): domain Eukaryota; kingdom Viridiplantae; phylum Streptophyta; class Magnoliopsida; order Malpighiales; family Euphorbiaceae; genus Croton; species Croton laevigatus. Next base: position 12,908 of record CATIWJ010034415.1, on the reverse strand, counting down.
CAACTCTATCTTGCATGTCCTGTAATTTAGCCGGTCCATTGCCTGACTTTTTAGGGAATTTGGTATCTTTGCAAAACCTGAAACTTTCGGGCAATAATCTATCCGGTGAAATCCCTCTTAGCTTTAATGGTGGCATGTCTCTGCAGAATCTATGGCTAAATAATCAAAAAGGTGGTGGCTTGAGTGGTACAATTGATTTCGTGACAACCATGGACTCACTAAGTGTTCTGTGGCTACATGGGAACCAATTCACAGGTAAAATTCCAGAAAGCATAGGCAATCTGAGTCTTTTGAAAGATCTCAATCTTAATGGTAATAAACTTGTTGGATTAATCCCTAATAGCTTGATTAATTTGCCATTGGACCATTTAGATTTGAACAATAATCAATTAATGGGTCCAATTCCAAAGTTTAAGGCAGCTAAGGCTTCTTGTTCTTCAAATCCTTTTTGTCAATCGACTGCTGGGGCTCCTTGTGCCCCACAAGTCATGGCACTTTTAGATTTTCTTGATGGTTTGAGCTATCCTCAAAGGATTGTTTCTTCGTGGTCTGGTAATAATCCATGTGATTCATGGGTTGGAGTTGCTTGTGTTTCTGATCAGGTGTCTTCCATTTCTTTGCCTAATTTTAATCTTAGTGGAACCTTAAGTCCTTCACTTGCAAATCTAGCTTCTCTTCATCGAATCAAACTTGAGGGTAACAATCTCAGTGGTCGAGTTCCAACAAACTGGACAAGCTTGACTTCCTTGAAAACTTTAGATCTCAGCAGTAACAACATTTCCCCGCCATTACCAAATTTCACCGCTCCTGTGAATGTTGTTATTGCTGGGAATCCTCTATTCAGCGGTGACAAGTCCAAACCAGAAACCCCATCTCCTAATAATAGTCCATCTTCTGGAACTTCAGATTCACCAAACATTCAGTCTTCAAATCCCAAAGGCATAGGTTCTAGTCCTAGAGATTCTTCTGCGCTTTCAATACAGGAGAAAGGCACCAAGAGGTCCACCATTGTTAAAATTTTAGCTCCCCTTGGTAGTGTTGCTGTGGCTGCTATTCTGATCATTCCTTTATCTATGTACTATTGTAAGAAGAGAAAAGAAACTTTACAGGCTCCAACTTCTTTAGTCATTCATCCAAGAGATCCATCTGATTCAGATAACATGGTTAAGATTGCTGTTGCTAATCACACCAATGTAAGTACTTCAACCTTGACAGGAAGCGGTTCTGCAAGCAGGAATAGTAGTGGTATTGGGGAGTCTCATGTCATTGAAGCAGGAAATTTGGTTATATCAGTTCAAGTTCTTCGAAATGTTACAAAGAATTTTGACTCAGAGAATGAGCTTGGTCGTGGTGGGTTCGGAGTGGTCTATAAAGGGGAATTGGATGATGGGACAAAAATAGCAGTAAAAAGAATGGAGGCTGGTGTTATAAGCAACAAGGCATTGGATGAATTCCAAGCTGAGATTGCTGTTCTGTCAAAGGTTCGACACCGTCACTTAGTGTCACTTTTGGGTTATTCAATCGAAGGAAATGAGAGAATTCTTGTTTACGAGTATATGCCGCAAGGAGCTCTAAGCAAGCATCTTTTCCACTGGAAAAACCTGAAACTGGAGCCTCTATCTTGGAAGAGGAGGTTGAATATTGCCTTGGATGTTGCTAGAGGATTGGAGTATCTTCACAATTTGGCTCACAAAAGCTTCATACACAGAGATCTTAAATCCTCAAATATCTTGCTTGGGGATGATTTCAGGGCAAAAATTTCTGATTTTGGATTGGTGAAACTTGCACCTGATGGGGAGAAATCTGTGGTAACCAGGCTCGCTGGAACTTTTGGATACTTGGCTCCAGAATATGCCGGTAAGAATTCTATTCCATATTCTCTAGATTTTCTGCAATACTATTTAACAGGTTTTCATAATTTTTCAAGAACAAAAGAATTGTCCCCCTTCTTCCCCAATATCTCTCGAGTCAAAATTATTCTACAATTTATCTTTTATTTTTTGCTCATATATGAAACTTTTAGCTGTTCAGGAGAATAAAATGAAAATTGAGAATTTAGAGTATAAATGTTGTTTTAGGTGTTCAGCTTAAGGTAAATATAATCTCCGTTAGCAAAATTAGAACCTTCAGTATTACTTCAACTGAAATTGAAATAGTGGAACTATACCAAATCTAACAGTCGAAAGCCTTTTTTTCAATAATTAGATTCTTTACTAGTTTAGAGTAAATTTTAGCTCTTTTGCTCTGCTTGAGTTACACCTGTGTGTGCCACTGGTGACACTTACCTCCTGATGCGGATTGTTTTAGTGACTGGAAAAATCACAACAAAGGCAGATGTCTTTAGTTTTGGAGTTGTGTTAATGGAGCTGTTGACTGGGCTGATGGCACTTGATGAGGACCGGCCAGAGGAAAGTCAGTACTTGGCTGCATGGTTTTGGCGTATCAGATCTGATAAGGAGAAACTTAAAGCTGCTGTCGACCCTGCCCTTGACGTGAAAGGCGAACAATTTGAGAGTATCTCGATCATTGCTGAACTTGCGGGACACTGCACAGCTAGAGAACCAAGCCAAAGGCCAGATATGAGCCATGCTGTAAATGTGTTAGCCCCACTTGTCGAAAAATGGAAACCTTTGGATGATGACACGGAAGAATATTGTGGCATTGACTACAGCCTCCCACTTAACCAGATGGTGAAGGGCTGGCAGGAAGCAGAAGGAAAGGAGTTCAGTTATGTTGATTTAGAAGACAGCAAGAGTAGCATACCAGCAAGGCCAACTGGCTTTGCGGAGTCTTTTACTTCGGCAGATGGCCGGTAAAAGAGGTTTGTTGTTGCCTTTCTTCAACAGCAGTTTCTTTTGGTAGCTGTAGATAGCATGATCTGTTGTTTCGATGTTAGAATTTGTTGCCAATGCATATAGTGCCGTAATGTCAATGGTATTATCGTGGATTTTGGATTTGAAATGTTTGAGATGTCTGGTGTAGGCTTCATGAGATTTCATTTCATGTGCTATTATGATGTAGATAGAGAATTGTGATCAACACGAAATATTTGTCAATTGTTTCTTAATTCTATCTTGAAATGTGTCAATTTCGCTAAATAATAGATTGATTATCTCGTGTTTGCGAAATTGCAGACGTGAAATGTTTCCATCACCTTTTATGGATCAAATACTATATCTTTTCCTTTCCCAAGGGGATGGATATGATAAATTACGCTTCTTTTTGATTACCAAATGGAAGCTTTCCTGTTTACTTGTAGTAGTGAATGAATGAAAACCCTCTTTGGCTGAATTATGTCTACAAGCAAGTAGTGATTTGTGGTTATGAATGAATTAAATGGTAGGGATGGAAAAGATGGCAAAGGATTCAATTTTTCCAGGTTTTCTGACAGCTAAAAGTTGCTGCCCCACGATTATAATTGATTCTAGTGAGAGAATCCCACAAGGGTAAAGGTAGGGCCTTTATTCTTAAACAGTGATAGTAAGTAATAGATTCTAGGTGGACTTTTTTTTCAATTCTGTATGAAATGTTGTGAATATCTATCAACAATTGTTATGGCTGATTAATGCTAGGCCATGCCCATGTGGGTTGCTTTTTCCATTTTCAAGACTTAGGTCTCATCAACCAAAATAGCTGTTTGAGCATTTAGCTATTTGAATATGTTTAGTCGTTTATAATAATTGTTTACAAAATGCTAAAAATTACGTGAATTAGCGTTTGATAAAACACTACTTAAACAGCTAAAAGTTATCTCAAAAATTAAAAAAAAAATAGCTTTTAGCGTTTTTAAAAGTTACTCCAAAAGCTATTGTCGAATACATTCTCAGGAGGGTAATAGAAATATATGAATCTTCTTACCAATCAGATGCAATCCCACCTCAAAAATTTATAATTCAATTACATCAACCACCCAACCTTATATTCAAAAGGAGCTCACTTCAGCAGCAGGGTCAATATCTGTACTGTATAGTTCTAATTTGGTTTTTAGATAAACAGTTTTGAAAACAAATATGTAAATCAAAAAATGTTTATACGTGTATACATCCACACCATACTTAAGTAGCTAACACGTTAACGTATTATTCCAAGATAAATAATGACTCATAAACCTCCAAGTTCTGAAAAGGAATTGAATTTTGGATTATAATACAAACAGCAGCAACATCAAATATGTAAATCAAAACATGTTTAGCTTTTCTTTACCTTATCCTATTCTTTTCCTTCCCCGTCACTGTCAATGCAACATCTATATTAGCCCCTACATCCAAGTGAGATACATTTTTCTTCTATTCAGTGAACTGGAAACATTATCAGAAAAACTTCACACTTGGATTTCACCTTGTGTGCTGTCCACCATTCTTTGACAAACTATAAGTCCTCCGAGAAGCAGCCAATATGATAAGCTCCTGGTGTCTGGTCCTTCGTTGAGGAAATGGGTCCCGCAGTTGAAGTTTTCAAAGGAGAAAAATTTCGGTAAGGCCGATGAACTGGAGGTAGCAATAGTGATGATTTTCGGTCCATCGCCAATAGCCGCCCACACTTACTGCAACAACTTAAGAATTCATTATTCAAATCAATCACATAAACCCATAGAGCCAGCGGAAGTGATTGTCACCTGCAAACTTTGGTAAATAATGCCTGATAGCTGCATATCCAATGCTGCATAAAGAAAGTGGAAACTTCAATATCTTGATGAATGACTCGTTATTTCCTATATGAAAGTATGAGAAGCAAAACTGATATCTACAAATTGTGAAGCATACCAGAAGAAAATACAGTGCTTTTTCAGTGCCAATGCCGAGGAAATGTTGCAAGGCCATTGCAGCATGCTCCTGTAACAGCATTAAAAGAAAAGGCTTCAATTGAAGCAGTTTAACAAGTTCCGCAACTCCAACAAAGGATATATATTAGAAACAGAATGGTTACCGTGATTTGTTTAAACACATTGTAAACTGAAAATCCTCTTGCATGTATATAGTTGCCTCCCTATTCAATTAGGTAAAAAGATGAGTAAATTGTTAACAAAATGCAACAAAAGACAGACCCAGGCAGATAAGGAACTAGAATGAGAAGCAAACAAGTATCAAACTCAAAAGCACTGGGTTATGCATTACGTAATTTCATGAACCACCAATGTCTTAACTTGCTAGATGAACAATGTAAGATCATATACAGCCGTATGCGGATGAACCATAATTTACCCGGCAATGACCATATCTAGTGGACCAAGCATGTGGAGCAGCAAAATATTATAAATACATGATACAACTTGGTTTTACACAACATTTGGTAAGCTACAATGTTATGTTACAAAGAACTTCATGAAACGTAATCACCGTTAGCAGATTCCACCATAATCCCCATGTGATTGATTGCCTATGGCCTACAACTTGGACCTCCGTGTTCAGCCTACTGGATAAACTTTGGTCTATTAACTACTTGTATGGGGAAACCACTTCCTATTCTACTAGGTCATAAATCTCTTTCCCATTCACTTGATGTGTATGCTTTACATCCAGATCCCAGATTATCTCCATGATCATCTGCAAATTCCTAGCTAGACTCATCAACATATTTAAGTTTCAACAAACGAGAAAGTGCTCCGAGCCTGCAGAGGACCAGACAAATTGCAAAGATCAAACCATTGATTTTCACTTTTGAAATATCATCAACAGGGTGCCTCAATTAAACAACTAGCCTCCCTCCTCATTTTTTGGATTGTATTTAATATCCTATGACTGCAGAATCATTTAACAAGGAATCAAAAGAATCAGGACCTCCAAGTCTTGGAAAACAAGAAGATAAACCGTTGATGTAAAGTAAATATACGCCAAACCACCCCCATTAAACTGAAGCTTCTTTTTGTTTCTTTCTCTTGCACTGATTATATCTCTAGGACTAAGAACGCATAGTGACAGAAAATTCAATAACATCTCTTTAATATCCTATTAGAATCATAAGCGAAGGAGTTGGGTTCATACTTTCAAATTCTTGGAACTTGATCGCTTGTTTAAAGTGAAATTATTACTTTCTAACTTCATGTTCTCTCACTTCAAATCTTCCCCCTTCCCCCAGCCCCAAACAAAACAACAAGAGCAAGGTTCCTATTATTTAATCTCAAGAGTAGGAAACAACAAGAAGAATAAAAGTAAGTGCTTCTTTGATCTGTGTACTGAAAGTGGATCCAAAAGGAAAACCTTGTCATTATGAGTTGAGAATATGAGAACAATTCTCAGATATTCTTCCTCATGTTAGGAGATAATTAATGCAGCAATGGGCTAATATAAGCTAGTAGTTGTACTCAATAAAATCTTAGAAACGAAAATTTTGGGCTTTCATTTTCGATTTATAAACATTTCGAATCTAAAAGCAGGAGTTTCATTATGTTCAAGCTACACAGCCGCTATACCACAAAACAAAATAACCATGCACACAATTGTTTAATTCCTTGGTTGAGAAAAGGGCTAGGTGAAGACTCAGGCTTTGCATAGCTCGTAGAACCACATGAAATCAGTTTCAATCCACATTGGGAAAAGTTCAATTGATCATCATTCAAGCTCCAGTAAAGTTTATTAACAACCCAAACCGTAATGCAAAAAAGCATGGCTGATCTTGTTGGCAACCTAAAAATATGCCAGAACATTACAGTCAAACTATCTGAAAATCCTTCATAAGAAACAACAGATTCCTATAACATTATTCAGAATTAGCATGATTTACTTCTTTAAGTTGTTTATTCTTTGCAGAAATTTAACAATTTCAATTTAGAAGATTACTAGATCAGTTCACAAGATATAGAAGTGTCAAAAAGTAAGACTTGAATTGAGCATACGATGTGCAATACAAACATAGTAAGGCCAGAGTCCACACATATCTTATGGCACATTTCACTTTATAGAACAATTTATCTATACTTAATCATTTTGTTTCACTGCACAAAATTAGGTATAAACAAGATCCAAACTAGAGATTGATTAATTAAAGTAAATCAATTTTAATTATGTTAAGACTACATGACACTACTCGGTTTGACTCAGCACACATTTCATACTCATAACCTACAACAAATGGATAAGACCAAGTATGACAAAGAGGGCATATCCACCAAGCAAGCAGTCAAATGCAAACATTCAATTATTTATTGAATATCTGAAAATAAATCTTCAAGTAGAGCACAATTAGTAAACTATCAAATATCAACAGCAATAAAAACATGCAAATGGTGATGAACAAGTGAGGTAAACATTGTCAGAAGTGAGGAGCGAAATTAGTCAATCATAACAAAATCCACTGTAAGAAGAAACTGGAATTCAGACTAAAAAATAAGATTACCTCATCTGGTGAGAAGAAAGCTACTGCATCTGGGTCAACAGAACCAGCTGGATGCAATGACACAATAGCTCTCAAGACAGAAGGAAACAACAATTCAATTACAGCAACCTTATCAGTGGTAGCAGACTCTTGTGGTCCCGTTCTTAGCTTATTTAAAGTATGAAAAGTATGCTCTGTTGACGTTTCCATATGGTTCTCATTAGCTGAAGTTGGCAGTGATGAAGCTCTTTTCAACCAATCGAGTCGTTCATAAGTAAAAACTTTCAAATTGGGCACTTCTTTCTCCACGCGCATAAGAACATCTGATAGTGTTTTGCAATCAATAAAATCTTCTTGAACTGGTAGTACTTGGGAGTTGCAAAGTTTCTTTGGCACTGATTCAGTACTTTGACCATCCAATCCATCCTCGAGATGAGGAAAGAATCTTTTCTTTTGGTCTGTGAATGCCTTAAGAGCTAACCTGTAAACATTTAGAACTACAACTTAGTAGGTACAGACAAAAATGGTGCATGCATGACCAATACATTCTGGGTTGACACCTAAACCAAGTACTCAATCTAACTGTGAATATGTGATTATAGATATGACTGTGTTTTCATTCTTTGCCTACACGTAAAATTTTTGCCTACTGCACCTGAGCTCCAGTACCAATATCACACAAACAGACAACTTGCTTTTGTAGGACCAAAAAAGGGATTGAACTTCAATACAGGCATTTTCACGAGGGGAAAAAAAAAAACATCTAGATATCAGGTTACTCATGTTGAACCAGAAAAGGGATCGAACTTCAAAGTGGCATAGGCATTTGTAATAACATAAAACATCTACAGTCAGGTTATTCATGGACCAGAAAACGGGTTGAACTTCAGAACACAATATAGGCATTTTCAATAACATAGAACATCTCCAAATAAACCTGGTTCTGTCAACCGCTGATGCTCCAGCCTGGCCAGCGAGTTGCCGTTTCCATGCATATGCAACCACAGCACCATCTGGGCACACCAATGGCATGTGCAGCCCCCAAGAATTGCTTCGTGATCTTAGAGAATCATTGAGAACCCCAGATTCTTCTAGCTGCCTTCCTAGCAAGATTATAAAAGATTAAAATTTATTAAGAATAGAACCCAAAGCAAACAAAAACCATTGAAAAAACTACATTGCCCTCCAATTTTTCCATTGAATTGAAGCAAATTAAGAGATGCTCCATTTATTTTCAATGAAAATGTCCAATCTTAGCATTTTTGTAGTCATTTGCTCCCAAGCCAATAAGTTAAAAATAAAAAAGAAAAACTAAAGGACTTAATATTACAAGGGGAAATGAATATGCATACTACATGACACATACCAACGGAACGTAGCTCTTGAAGGTGTTGGCGCATGGCAGCGTCTTCTTTGGCAAACAACTGCAAGGGCTTGTTGCTCTGGTGAGGCTGTGCAGTGATGAATAGAGCTTCCAGGAGGCGATCAGCACCAAGCCTCACATCAGCAATGAGGCGAGCTGCTTGGGCCAGTCTATCCATCGCCATAGCCACCTGCTTTGGTGGTGCATCTGCCGCTGAAGCCTGGTTCGATTGGATCATCACAGACTGAGGCTCTTGCAGCTGCTGTTGCTGCTGCTGCTGCTGCTGCAGCATTAGAGAGTTGAGTTTCATCCCTAAACAACAAAATTTTTATTAGTCATAGCAGCTTTAGCACGCTGTTCCAGCCAAATTTGAGTTCTTTTTTCTTTTGATATAAATAATAACGTAGTTTCAGTTCCAGAATAAAATTTCGCATCTTATTCAATCCAAACACCAAAAATTTTGAAATTCAATTGAATTCCACAGACTTATGTGGAGCTCATTCAAACCAAGCGCGCTAGTATCCACGACTTGATATTTTCTTTTATATATCTCTTCAAACTCCTCCAAAAAAAGAAGAAGAAGAAGAAGAAGAAGAAGAAGAAGAAAACAGGTGAATTTAAACTGACATCACCATTTGAAAGGCAATCTAAATCACCATTCCATAGAATGTAAATACAAATTAAAGTTTAGAACCCTAATTTAAGAAAAAGGGTCAGAAATTTGAAGAAGAAAGAGTTACTTCAAAGAGATGACAGGTAGAACTTGAACCACGGCCACCAGTTATAGAAGAGAAAAAGGATTATTTCTAACGACGGCGTACGTCGCCGGTCTTCGCAGGTCTCTGGTCGTCTCTGTGAGCAAGGTTGGCGATACTGGTATTTGTTGGAGACGAAGGCGAAGTAACTGCTGCAGGGAATGTGTATTTTTTGTCAACTTCTAAAGTGACGCCGTATTGCCTCAAAGTTTTAAAGGGCTCATAACCTGTTTCTCTCTAGTCTCTACTCAAAAACTTAAATTTCCTCTTACATTCACAACACATTCACAAAAGAATTACACAGCCAGCGGCACCGCACGCCCGCACCACCAACTTCACTCGTTCACTGTCTCGCACTCTCACAGCCAGCCGTTCGGCGCTTCAACGGCCGCAGTTCGTCTTTCTCTACTGGTGTCGTCGTTGGTCTTCAGTTCGGGTAAGTTTCATTTACTACTCTTTAATTGATTGTTGGATTTTAAGTTTCAGTTTCTACTTTTCTTAAATGACATTTTATAATTTAAAAACAATCAATTGATCGTGTATTTGTATATTATCCTTTTCAAGCTAAAAAATTTAGAACCTAATCAAATTTCATGTCATTTTATGTTGAAATCGACAATAACAATGCCATGACTCGCATAAAATATTAAAAGTAAGTTCCCATAGCAAATCAACCCGCAATGACATGAGTAGCATTCTTCAATTATTAAGCAGACTTGCTACAATTTGAAGTTGAGATGATCAAAATTCCATAACTCGTAATCAACTGAATATACTCCGCAAAACATAATGAAAGACCTGACAACACATTCTCTACATTAAACTTGAGTAGTTTTGAAAAAAAAAAAAAGAATAAGCTTGATTATTAAATTGGGAGGGTTCTCATCAAATAGGATATTGAATAAAGGGGAGCAAAATTCATGTAATTTGAGATCTTCAATAGTGAACTTCCAATGAGACCATTTCAATCATAAAACTAATTAATTTCAAGTAGATGCGAGTCAAATAATACTTTCAAGATGAATTTCCAAACTAATTCAAACATAAAATTTTGTTTGGAAACAAATTTCTTGATATATATAATAAAAAAATATTCCCTTATCATTGACCATAAATAACAATTATGTCTTACTCAATTTTTATAACTTTCATAGTTTCATTTTTCTACTGGTTACCAATCAAAAAAGCTAAGAAATATTTCAAAACATCAGTTTCTTTTTCTTTCATTAATTTGCATTATAGCTACTAATCAATGAACCTTTGGTTTGTTAAATTCTTATCTATGACATATATACTAATTTAGAATATTACTATGTCTTATATTCTGTCTAAAATAAAATAAAATCTACATTTATATAAAGTAAACCGAAAAAATATGAGCAAAGCATTCTTGAATGACTTTTCTAACTCTCATGCTTTCCTTCTATACACCACTCCAGGAGCTCTCATTATTGTCATCAATTGAGATTTTATGATGTTTGGATCTCTATTTGTTCATTGAGAAAAAGTGTAAGAATAAATATTTTAGTTTTAGTGAAAGTCTAAGATATATTTGCGAGAATTGATAAGAGGAAAAGTATTGAAAAGATAAATAAATAAATAAATCTTATTTATTGTTAGGGTGAGCAACAATCATACATCATGCCCAAAATGCAATTATGTTTGCAATTAGAGATTGTTGTTTTCATAAATGTCAATCAAATATGAAAAACCAATATATTATTTTATTTTAAGAGAGAATGAAACTATTGCCAATAAGATGCCAATTCAGCATTTCTAATTTGAGATTGCACCAAGTCAGCATGTTTATCCTTAGCTTTTATATAGATTATAGATTATAGATAGATAGATTATAGATAAATAGTAGGAAAAGTAGGATGATTAAACTTAATAGATAGCAGTCTTTGATCTTTGATGTTCTCTGTTTGTTTTCCTGTTTCCGTGACCCAGAATAAGGGTTTAATGTGCCTAATGTAGTGGATTAATTGATTTGAACTCTTTTTGTCTCACTATGTTTGAAGGTGAAGGTGATTGTAATGAGTAATGACGTAGTGATGCTTTATTTGGATTATGTTTTAATTTTAAGCTTTACGTGAATGTTTTATGTCATTAACTTTTAGTTCATCTTTTATTTAAATTCGGAACTTTTTTCCATTCTCTATTGATGATTTTTAAGTCATATTATGATATATAAGGTTTTTACATTCATAGTTAGTTTTATATTGTTATGAAATATTAAAAACGTGTATGAAAAGGAAAATAAATGCCGAATTTTTCAATTACGTACAGTATAAAATGTGTTTTTAGCTGCATCCAGTTTTTAAAGGCAATAGTTTTTCTGCCTAATATTTGAAATTTTTTCCTTGCAAGTGCCAAATTAAACTCGAACGTACTAATTGCCGATTGTCATGCCTTTTTTTAACAAACTATGCTCAACTGTCCTCTTCCTCACTCCCACCACCCTTGAGAAAGGGGTGACCAGTGAGGCCACAGCGCTAGTCGGCGATTCACTGCTCTTTTAGATTAGTTCTGTATTTAAGATTTCAGATTAAAGTTTAAGTAATTACTTTGGGTTTTCAATTTCAGATTTGAATATGTGTGCAATATTATTATGAAACTTGTTTAAGAGGATATGTATTGGTAAATTTGTTTTGGGTGGTTGGCCATTTCATAGTTACTTCAGTCTAGGGATTTTTATTTTTATTTTTTCTAAAAAATAATTTAAATTCTAAAGCTGCTAAAATATAACTGTTATTTTTTGGTTTAAATTTGAAATGTAGTGAAATGGTGAAAACTAAGTCATCCTCAAAGAAGCAGCAAAAGCGTGGTATTGATTTCAAGGTGGGAAATTTTAGCTATTATCAATATACTATTATCTATTCTTTGTTCTGCATTTGTTGGCTTACAAGGATGATTATTTTTCCCTTCCTTTCTTTTCTTGCACTATAGAAAATTAAGAGGAAGCTGGGCAGGAAATTGCCGCCACCTAAGAATGCTACAAACACTGAAATTAAATCCAAAGGTAATAATGCGGCAGCCTTATCATTGTAATTAATTGTATACAATTCGAAAATGAAAGGTTAGGTTTGTTTGTTTAGCTGCCAAAAGTAATTAACATATGTAGTACTTCCTCTTAAGTTATCATTCATAAAGGGAAGTTATTTTCAACATGTTACCTGAATGAACTTCGCAGAAAATTACGCTTTAAGCAAAATACTTTGTAGCTTGCTAGATTGTATTTCATCTTTCTTCCAAGAGAAAAGGACCCTTACGTGCTTTTATGCTGTCAGCTTACATGCTTTTTGGTGGAGAGAAGTGATTGTTGAAAGTTTGTTTCTGTATATTTTGAGCAGCAATTGTTCTTCCTGAGCAGAGTGTGGCATCAGAGAAAGCGGGTTTAGCTGTGAGTAAGAAAGGCCTGACTTTGAAAGAGCTTCTTCAACAAACCTCCCACCATAATGCAAAAGTTCGTAAAGGTA
>CATIWJ010034381.1:0-12323 GCA_949640765.1 Croton laevigatus | reverse complement strand
ATCAATACCAACACAAATCAGCTTTTCACCAATACCAAGACAGAAATAATACTAAACAATTACTAATCCTCTAAACACTTACTTTTTCACCAATACCAATAAAAAAATAATACTAAACAATTACTAAACTTACTATAAATGAAAATGTAAAGAACCATAAAATACACCCAAAAATGGAAAATGTAAAGAACCATAAAATACGGAGGTAGTATTTTTCTAAGAATAATCACTATCATCATTCCACCATAGTGGGATATACTTTTTGTATTCCAAATGGATGCTCAATTCAAGATTGATAATGATAAAGGAGAGTGACTATACTTTTATACCAAATTGAAGGCCTAATATATGCATAATCTATACAAATACAAAAGGGAGTAAATCGAATTTTTGAAGTTTTAATCCTAAAAAATACTCTTTTTTTTTTTTTTTTGAGAAAAAAAGAAGGTAAAAAAAGCTCACTCTTTTTAACAATTTTCAATAAATTGATTAAATTCATAATGTTGTGGCTAATATTTTTAAATAGAGGTTTTCCTTTAAATTGATTTTTTCTTTAGTCACCAAAGCATTAAGAGAATGACTATTGATATGGAGAAAGAAATATATAATGTGGGAATAAAAATTTAATATGCCAATCATATGGTTTGTATCCTAAAAAAAACTATATGGTTTGTATTGTGTTTGCAAAAATAATTATTAAACTTAATTATCTAATGCATAATTAATTAAATTATTGTGTTGCTCATGAGCTAGCTTAGTTTGCTATCTCTGATCATAGTAATACTCGTGTGTGGGTTGATAATTTTTCTCATTGTATTGAAATGGTGGTTCATCGTGACTTTATTGGTCTTTCGTCTTAATAAAATTCAATGATTATTCCTAAAAAGAAAAATTTATTAAGATATTGATAAATAGTTAATTAATTTGAGTTTAAATAGTTAATAAATTATTTAGAAATTTTACGAGGATTTTAAAATTATTTATTTTAGCATGGATGATTTAAAATTAAATATCAATATTTAAACTAATTTAAAATTTTGTCATGTAACATTATTATATACACAAAGTCGTTATTTCGAATTTCAACTCAGCCGTACGCTGTGCAAGCAGAGCACTTGAACATGGCTCCTATTTTTTAGAGCCTCCAAATTTTAAAAACTCATTATTTTTATTAAAAAAAAGTATAAGTCTATCTATTAAGGATTGAACCCAGAATATTTAGTTTAATTTAACGAGCATATTTTATTATACCACTCTTGAAATTCATATTTCATATTTATTTTAAGGACACATATCCTAATCTTTCTTTGACTTAACGCTTAATTTTAATACTATGCACATGGCCTCCCAAATTTATTAAACGCATTGCTCACTGAATATAAGATCTTAAATATTTATGTACATAATGCTCTTTCACCATCAAATTTCAAATAATACTACAAAAGAATTCTCCTGAAAATGAGATTGTACTCAGTTTTTATCAAATGATAAATAATCGATATTATGCAGTTGATATTTCCAAGCCAATCACAAATGCCGACCAACTTTTATGCCAAAATAATAAACATAGAGTGTGCCTTTATACTATAAATTTTCTCTTATGGGTACACATAATATAAAAAAAAAAAAAAACTCAATAATTGGTGCGTATGAGTCCATTAGAGAAGATGGAAATCAATATATAATAGCAATAGCAAAATGGTATTTGAGTGGGAAATATTTGAAAGGATTAAAAAATAATGGGAGATGTGTGGAAACCACACTCCCTCCTCTTTTTCTAATCCCTTATTTCAACCATTAGTGCTTTCCAATTCATCATTGCATTTGCTTAATCATTTATTATCTTCTTCAGATTTTTTTTTTTCAAGTGGCTCTAAAAAACATTACTATTCTATGCAAATAAAACTATATACTATATGATATTTGTTAGCTACTCTTCTTTAATTGATAGAATAAAATTTTTGTTAGGTATGTATATAAATATATCAGTAACTCTAACCCGTCCTATCACCTTAGTTATCTATTATTGAAATCAAGTGATGGTTTTTTCATTTTTATTATATGAATAGAAATACGAGAATTTTTAAAGTTTCAAATTTAAATTTAGACACAGCAATACTTTATATCCCAAAATTTTACGTTGGATAAATAAGATTTATAATTTCGTTTGTTAATACATACTACAATAAGCAAAAATCTATGATACTTGCTCTTTTTTTTTTCCCAAAAAAAAAAAAATGAAAAACACAGAGCTATGATATCAAATAGTAGGATGTAGACATAGCATAAATAGATGGGAAACATATTCTTTAACAAGAATAATATAATAATATTTTATCTTTTTTTTTAGAATTTAATAATAATAATAATAATAATAATAATTTATCTTAATATACATTACACATATGTAATCATTTATCATATAGAGTAATATAATAATAATACAATAATATAACCAAAAAAAAAAACTACTCTCAAATAAAAAAATAATATAACAAAAAAAAAATGTTGATACTTCTAAAATTGAGAAATCTCCTAAATTGGCAAGTTTAAAGAACTGATTAATAACCCTATTATAAACAATGAATCACTAACTGATAAGTATAAGCATACGACCCAGACTAGAAACTAACTAATTATCATTAATCATCAAACACGCTAATTAACTGATCATTTAGCGCAAGTAAATTAATAATACTTTAGAAAGGAAATATGTAACGGAAGAAACCAACCCACTTGAAACGTTTCAAAATTATATGTATGCTATTATTGTTGTTGAATAGATAGTCATGCTCTAGTCATGACTACTTGACTTGCTGTAACTGAATCTCTCTTCTTTTTCCCTATTCTTCTCACTGTTCTATTGCTAAATCTACATCTATGGTATAACAAAATGGAAACACAACTCATCTTTCTTTTTATCTATAATAACTAAATTCTCTTACGTCTTTTCTTTTCTTTCATTCATTAATTGCATTTTTCCTAAATTTCTCTTTTTATTTTCGTAAAAGTAACATATATGCTACCTATATATTTTGCTTTTCCTTTTTTTTTTTTGAGAAATAACAAAAATTTCTATTAATTAGAAATAATACATTACAAAAGTTGAGATACAATCCATATTTTCTTTGTACAAATGAAAATTACATCCATGCAAAAGTAATATTTCGAATTAAACTTGAACATCCTCTACTTTGTAGATTCCGCTAATTAGTTTACTAAAAAAAATTAATATTCAGCCATTAATTTTTTCCTGTTTTCCATTACTTAAGCCTTTTTCTCATTATTAAAATTAATCTTTTTCACAAAATCTTGGAAGATGTAAACAGAATGTTAATGTCAAATAAAAATTTTAATTTAAATTATGTCTTCTTGACTTTAATTTCTACATGTTCGAATTATTATTGATGATATACGTATATAAATAAATGTAGCAAGTATACGTGTATATAACTTTTGATAAATAAGTAAACTATAATAATTTGCATCTTCTTCTTCTGCACTAATGGGTAATGAGCATACCCCACATATTCGCTCCACCATAGCAAAGCTTTTCCTCTCCATCCATAATAAATACCCTAATTCAGGGCGTGTGTCCTCCACACTTACATTGCATTATTATTACTCTTCTCCTCCTTTCCAACAATTCCTACACTTTCATTTCCTTCAATGGCAAGCAACAACCAACAATCCCTCTCCAACCATAAATTTCCTCTATCCATCAACAACACAGATGAGCAACAACCAAACATAGACATCGAATCCAATAAGGAAGAGGACTTTGACTACTCCAAAAGAGCACAATGGCTCCGAGCAGCTGTTCTAGGGGCCAACGACGGTCTAGTCTCCACCGCATCATTGATGATGGGCGTTGGCGCTGTGAAACAGGATGTAAAGGCCATGATACTAACCGGCTTTGCAGGGTTAGTAGCTGGCGCGTGTAGTATGGCCATAGGAGAGTACGTTTCAGTTTACTCGCAGTTGGATATAGAGTTAGCTCAAATGAAGAGGGAAAAGGAAAAAGGAGGAGAAGGTGAACAAAGAGATCAAGAAGAGGAAGAAAAGCTACCAAATCCATTTCAAGCAGCAGCAGCTTCTGCACTTGCATTTTCAGTTGGGGCAATGGTGCCCTTATTGGCTGCTTCTTTTATAAGAAATTATAAGCTAAGATTAGGAGTAACGGTTGGGACAGTTGGTTTAGCTTTGGTGATATTTGGATGGTTAGGGGCAGTTTTAGGGAAAGCACCAGTGGTTAAGTCTTCAATTAGGGTATTGATTGGAGGATTATTGGCTATGGCTATAACCTTTGGACTAACCAAGTTGATTGGATCAAGTGCCTTGTGAATTATTATTATTAAGTTACGTAGCCCATCTTTTTTATTTAACATGTAATTTTTTTTATATATTTGTTAGGGCAAGAGTCTCGTTTTCCTCTTTAAGTGGAAGTTTGTGTGTTTTTGTTACTTTTGTAAGAAAATGGGGTGTGACATAAGCTTGAAAAACTGTTGGATTAGTGTGAAACATTTGAAAAGGCTTTGTATTGGTTGTTGAGTCTTTATTTCTCATCAATCATGTGTAATTTTAGTAATAATAAAAGGAGAAGTTCTAACTCCCACACTTTTTAAATTTTAGTCTAATACAATTTTTTTTTTAAAAAAAAAATAACATTGAAAACTAATCTCTGTCTTATAAATTAAGATAAAAACTAAAAATATTTTACTTTGTATAATATAAATTTAATTAATTAAGGATTAGGAAAAAAAATAAAGGTTGTCTATTTATATAATAAATAGAGATGGATAGGTAGAGTCATCACTTTCTCAATCATACAAAAATAAGGATATAAAGCTTACAAAAAGATAAATATGCATCTTTTATTTTGCATTTGCAAAAAGATATATCTTTTTGTGCGCTTTTATTTATAAAAGAAAATTAGACGCTTTATTCCCATACCATACAAGTATTAAAGGGAGGATAAAATTTTATAATTTCATAGAACCAAAATTAATAATAAGAATATCTGTATTGAAATTAATTAGTACAAAAATTTATTCTTTGCTGTATGATACCAAACTCCAAACCAGAACATATTTTATATATTACCCTCTCCTTTCCAAATAATTATTGCATTTAATTTTTTTTTAATATTAATGACATTTGGGAATATTAGATTTAGTCTTAAATTCAAGTACTACAACAAAATGCTCTCAACCTATCTTAATATGCTAATACAATTAGCTAACTTCTAATTTCGTTTTTTAAAACATATCACAATGTGACATTCAACTAGTTCTAAATGAAATATCAGTAATGTTGAAAATTTGGGGTGTTTAAGTGATAATTTGTTAACTTTGAGCATAATAATTTAAGGGTAAAATTGCGTTTTGAATAACTTGAAATGTGTCAATGTATTCTACGCAATGGGAGCGTTCCAACAGTATATTATATGCTCAAAACGGATTTAAGGTGAATGGGAAATTGAAGCTCGAAGTGAGCTTGGGATAAATGTTTAAATGGGCTAAAAGGTACCAATCCCACATTGCTAAGGAATGGGGATGTTGGTGTGGTTTATAATGAATGATCATTTTGTAAAGTGAAACATTATAAGCTTAAGTTATACACTCTTACGCATGGAGGCGCGTGGGGGGAGCAAATCCCAGTCCAGCAAGTTTCATGGCGTGCCTGCACATCGTACGCGTCGCAAATGCCGGACCGAATGGGCCCAGCCCATTTTTACTGTCCACACGTGTTTTTTAGTTCTAATTCAAGACGAATTAGCAGTGTTTTAATTCTATACGAATTAAAAATCTTATCCCTTATCCGTATGGTTGTTTTAATCTGAGTCAATCACTGAATTGGATCTGACTTGAACACCAAAGTCTCCATCTTATCTCTCCACAGACTGCCTATATAAAGGGGTGCTGTCTTTTATTTCATGCACGATAGAAGACAGTTCCATATTTTTCCTCCATAAAATTTCGAATTTTATCTTCAAAAAATCCGAAATTTTCCTTCCAATTTTTGTTTGGGCAGTCTCTAGATCTAGGTTCCGGTGATAAGCTCTACTCGTGGTTGTGTTCGCCTATGCTCGCTGTTATATCCTGTGAGACAGTTGTCTAGTACGGACAAATCTCGTCTTAAGGAGACTGTTCATACAGGCCTCAGCTTTTCTACATTTCCATCTTCTTCATCGGTGTTAAGGTTTATCGTTGGTTAATATTCGTTTGTATTTAATTATTTATTATTTGTATTGCTGCAATTTCTAGTCATATATCTATTGATCCGATTATTTATTTATATATATGAAACTAATGCGTTTATAACAATCTTAAGACGAGATTTTGATTAGGAATTACATGGTTACCCTAACTGGATTACCTTAACATTGGATTATTTTATTGGACGATTTTGGACTTGGATTAAACCGAATTACTTGATTAAATTCGGATTTTTTTGTTGTTGTGATTTTTTGAAATTTCAACTTATGGCTGATTTGAGACAATAGTGTTGAAAAACCAAAATGGACATGATGGTCCTATTGATATTAGTTTTGAAAATTAAAATGGATAAAGTGATCCTATTGATTATCGAATTACGATTTCTGGTTCTAGCTCTGAGATGAGCTTGAACAATTGGTTTATTAAGTTCATTTCGAATGAATTTTAATGGCAAGTGATTAACGTGAATTCGATTCACACATAATCAAGAATCAAGATATTGTTGTTTGTTTTAGTTGATTGAATTTGTTTCAATTAATTAAATAATAAAAAAAAAATTTATTTTCCGGAAATCAGGAAAGTGCTTGAACGAAGAATAGTCCGTTCTTCATCTGGGTCCGGCCGAGTGACCACCTGAGTTGAACTGACGGCGGGCTAAGCTTCGGACGCCGGCAAGGGTGGGTCTCCAGTGGTGTGGCGGCTCACCATAGCGTAGCTTCGTCCAGAAGCTAGAATCGATTTCTGGAAATTGAAAGGAATAGAAGAATGAGTTCTTCGTGTTCTCGGCGAATCGCCTCTGTTCAGGTGTTGACGGAGAGCCAGACGAAGGTCGCTGGTCGATGGGATCGTCTCCGCCAGTCTCTGACGGTGCAACGATTTATGGAGGTTCAACGAGCAAGCCTCTTCTCTTCCCTATTCATCGCGATTTGAAGAAGTCTAGTCTTCATCCGCGTCTAATTGAAGGGCCACCGGAAGCGATGGAGGCGTGCGGCCACTGGTTGGCTGGTCTAGAGGCGTAAGAGGCGGCGGACGCCTCGCCATGGACGATGAACAGTGGGAGTGCGGCTAGGGCGTCTTCCTAAGGAAGAAGGTGATAAAATTACCATGATGGTCCTCCATCTTATTCTGTTTCCCCTATAAGTGCTTGAACTTGTCAGTTTTTACAGATTGGCCGCTTGAACTTTATATGTTTTACAAAAAGGCTCTTCTGGCAGAATTAATTTTATAAAATTGATTTATTTGCCATTGTATCAATGTTATTTAAATAAATTTGTTTATTTGAATATAAATTATTTTGTGTTAAATTTAATTAAATTGTGTTTTAATTAAATAATTTTAAAGACTATTTTAATTGGTCTAAATTATACTTGTAAAAGGGGAATAAGAATGGATGACAAAGTGAAAAGTGATTTTCACGTGATAAAATAGTAAGGATTATGAAATTTTTCATACCTTATTATTTTATTCGTTTTGAACGAATAAGGAAAATGAATTAATATTCATGTGTCTCATTGGATAAGACAAAGCGAACCGTTTGAACGGTGCATAGAAGAACGAAATTGTTTCGTTCAACACAAGGCATAAGAGACGAAATTATTTTGTCAAAAATTGGTTGTCAAAATTGTTTCATTTCTGTTGTAACAAATAAAATTTTGTTATGTATATTTGCTTAAAAGCAAAGAAGAGACGTTAGAGAAATTTGTTCTCTATACAAAGAAAACCAACTTAATAGAGAAATTAAGGTGGTAAAAAGTTCCCTAGTGTGGATACAGTGAATCAAATAATTTGTTTATTTGAATATCAAAAATTATTTGGTACAGTGGTAAATTTAATTAAAATGTGTTTTTAATTAAAGTGAAACATTATAAGCTTAAGTTATACACTCTCGCGCATGGAGGCGCGTGGGGGGTGCAAATCCCAGTCCAGCAAGTTCCATGGCGTGCCTGCACGTCGTACGCGTCGCGAATGCCGGACCGAATGGGCCCAACACATTTTTACTGTCCACATGTGTTTTTCAGTTCTAATTCAAGACGAATTAGCAGTGTTTTAATTCTATACGAATTAAAAATCTTATCCCTTATCGTATGGTTGTTTTAATCTGAGTCAATCACTGAATTGGAATCTGACTTGAACACCGAAGTCTCCATCTTATCTCTCCACAGACTGCCTATATAAAGGGGTGCTGTCTTTTATTTCGTGCACGATAGAAGACAGTTCCATATTTTTCCTCCATAAAATTTCAAATTTTATCTTCAAAAAATCTGAAATTTTCCTTCCAATTTTTGTTTGAGCAGTTTCTAGATCTAGGTTTCGGTGATAAGCTCTGCTCGCGGTTGTGTTCGCCTATGCTCGCTGTTGTATCCTGGGAGACAGTTGTCTAGTACGGACAAATCTCGTCTTAAGGAGACTGTTCATACAGGCCTCAGCTTTTCTACATCTCCATCTTCTTCATCGGTGTTAAGATTTATCGTTGGTTAATATTCGTTTGTATTTAATTATTTATTATTTGTATTGCTGCAATTTCTAGTTATATGTCTATTGATCCGTTTATTTATTTATATATATGAAACTAACGCGTTTATAACAAGTAAAATAAACAATAAATTTATATTTATTTTTTACTGCTTTTATTTTGAAGGAATTATTTTATTTCAAATATCCGCCAATAGAATAGTAAACTTACCATCAAATTATTATATTGTTTATGTGATAGAATAGTAAATTTACCACCAAATTATTATATTCCTTGTGAAAACATGAATGCTGCATTATAACATGTTGTTTGTTAAAAATATACTATAACATGTTGGGAGGAATTGGACGAGTATAACATTTGCGAATATATGTTATGCACCCTGTTAGGGATGAGAAAAAGAAAATATCATCATTCTAAAAAACAGGCAAACAAATGATGCTAACCTTTAATTTGAAATGTGATGAAAAAAAAAAAATGCAAAGAAAAAACTTTTAAAAAAAAAAGTGTATAAAATGGTAATCCATTTATCAAACATGTGGGCTTCAGTTCTATCCACATTCCTCGTACTCTCGATTCACAATCCTCTTACCCTGTAGAGTACATTTGTTAAACAAAACTTAAAGGATAGGAACAAAAGAATTGGTGAATTGGCTTATCCACTATTTCAGGATGTTTATATGAAAAAGATTCTGACTTTCGCGTTCAACAATCGAAAACCAACAATTCAGAACTTTCGTTGTAATTAGGGGTGTAAACGAGCCGAGCCGAGCAGTGGGATGCTCAAGTGTGGCTCGTTTAATAAACGAGCATAAAAATAGAGCTTGAGCTCGGCTCGTTTATTTGGCGAGCATAAAATTATACTCGTGAGCAGCTCGTTTAGGCTCGATAATAAACGAGCCGCTTGAGCTTAAATGCTCGTTTATCAATTACTAAAAAAATAATATAACAATATATCAAATACAAATTCAAAATACTCAAACATAAATCTATAATGTTTTTAAATTATAATTTAAAACAATACTAATAAAACAATATAACAAAATAAGAACAAGTTCAAATTGAACAACGACAATAAGCACAATAAAAAAAAAGATCATTACGGTAGTTCAAATTTCACAGCAGCTGGCAGATAGGGATATCAAGAAAACTTTGTAAAGTTAGGTTAATCTTTTGGTTTATAGGTGGATGCTCATAAACCGCTCACGAGCGTGCTCGTTTATAGCTAATTGAAACATGCTCGCGAGCCGCTCGAGCCACTCGCGAATCAAGCTCGTAACCGCTCATTTATAAACAAGCTTGAAAATTGCGCTCGCGCTCATTTATTTGACGAGCGAGTTCGAGCGAGCATTTAACGAGCCGGTCTGCTCATTACACCCCTAGTTGTAATGCTAAGAAAATTATACGTAATCGTAAAAGCCTAATAAACAAACATTACATTAATTTACTCCGATGAACAGAATTACCAAACAACAAAATTGCACTTATTTGATATAATAATATGAAGGAGCGATGGGGGGCAAGCAGGTCAACAAGGGGACCCCTTCATCTGAGATACCAAAACGGTTATTCTGTTCAAAAATTGCACACAAGTTGATATAATGCATGTAGCTAAGAACATATTTATAGTGCTTCACTCACAATATCAAAAAATGAATTTGTTATGTAACTCCAAAATTTTCCACTAAAAAGATGAAATTATCTGCTGATAGCCTTATAACCCTTGTAATTAATCGCTCAACATATCCCCGAAATCAGGAGGAACATCATCTCAGAAATCAGCAACATACCAAAAATGCTATTCCTCTTTGGCCCATTTGGACAAAAACCCTCTTCCGGGTAATTCTCTTTATTTCTTCTCATACAGCAGTTACTGGGATTAGCTTTCTGTAGCCTCCTGGGGTTTTAGCATAACTCTACCTTCTCACACATCATGTATATTGAATCTTGTCCCCTCTGCATCTTTACATCGGATCACCGCAAATCATCTTCAAGTTCCTTCAATGTTTTTGCGACAACAAGACCGGCCAATCGTGTATATCTCTGCATCTATGGTATCTTGAAAACATTTTTCAGTTGGACCACCAGCTTCCACTCCTCCATAGACAATTCATCCTGCACATGCAAAATCAATAATTTAACATTATCCAGGTACAAAATATATTAAATAAATACAAAACCATTGTGCATATCATGTAATAAAAACCTACCCGATAATTGGCTTTAAGAAGGTCAATTGACCTCCTTGAAATATGGCTCACGAGTTCATCTTCAATCTCAAAATGCCTGCCGAACATTTTTTGCTGCTCCTCAGAATTGCTGCCAACAATCTGAAAAATCATAAGAAAGCACCCAATAATTAGACAAATTTATAGATAATCAGCAGAAAATGAAATTGCATTTTATCATACCTTTATGGCTACTTTCTGGCCCTTCTTCGCATAGTCAACAGGCTTATGATTATTCTCAATGGAAGCAATTCGGCCAATGTCAATGAAATCTCTAACAGGAACACAAATCGGAGTCCCTATCTGTGAGAAAGAACACCGGATTTAACAAGTAATTAGTAATGTCACATAAAACGTGCAATAAAAAAAAAATTAAGGGATAATTATTAATTACTCCATGTGTTTTTAAATATTGTACGATTTAGTCCATGTGTTTTCAATATTATACTTTTCCGTCCATGTCTTTTTTCATATTTGATTATTTAGTAGGGACTAAATATTGAATATTTTAAAAAGTGAAAGACTAAACTATTGAATATTTTAAAATAAGGGACTAAAAAGTTGAAAAGTATTCCCTCAATATTAAATTTTTTAGTCCCTTTTGTTTTAAAATATTGTACTTTTGGTCACTGAAAGGACTAAATCAAACAAGAAAAAAAAGACGGACGGAAAAATATAATATTAAAAACACAAGGACTAAATTATATAATATGTAAAAATACAGGACTAATTAATTCTTAGCATAAAAATTAACGTGCAAACATTGTGTTGCAAAATACGAAAATGGACCTAAAATACTCAAACGACACAGTGAAAGTTTATAGGCCCTTTGGCAGAACCAACCAAAAAAAAAAACCTTGAATATAATGTAGATGAAAAAGAAAAAAAATCAAAATTTAATTTAAAAGAATTCAATTGGACTGAGGCTTGATCTTCTTGTTGAAGAAAACAAGAAAATAATATTGCAGCAAATGGCACTATTAAACAAATTCTTTTGCTTCAGTATCCTAATTCCAAAGAATTCAGCAACTAAGAAAAGATGAGTTAACAGACGCCCCGGCAAACTTCCAGTGACTTAGGAAGGCCTCCTTAGATGGTAAACAGAACTAAATATCCAAACATCAAACAAACCTGAGATCTAAAGGCCATTTCAGGACTTCATATCAAAAAACAATAATAGCATTGTTTATGAACTGAATACAATGATGAGATTGAAGACAATAAACAAAAAAAATGACCAGAAAACATACCTTGAGTATTCCAGCAATAACCTCAACTCCCAATACAATAGGATCCTTCTTGTTGAAAATGCAATTTGGTAAAATTTGAAGAATGCATGGAAAGACCGCTTCATCTGCAGCTTCTTTCTTCTTTTCCTCCTTCAGGTTGTCAATATAAGCCTTG
>CATIWJ010034362.1:0-24109 GCA_949640765.1 Croton laevigatus | reverse complement strand
GATCAAGTCGTAGTGTGGCATATACTGTAAAATTATAATTGAGAGTAGTTATGAAATTGCAATGGTAATTTACATTGTGATGTAATTTATTGGTGTAATTGTCATATTTAAAGGAAAATAAGTTCTGGGTACCGTCGAAGGGCATATGTGACACCTCAGTTTGTCTTATTTGTAAGGTGAATTTGGGGTGTTACAGAGGAGAGAAAAAGCTTGGTGGTGAATGGTGGCTATAGTGGATGATTTCATGGAAATTGTATAGTATTCAAAGCGAGAGAAAGAGAGAAAGAAACGAGAGGAAGAGAGAAAGGAGGAGGCGGCTGTTTAGAAATTAGGGTTAGGTTTTAAGAATAAGTTATATATATATATATATATAGGTTGGTTAAAAATTCAGTTCGGTTCTTAAACTAGAGAAACCGAATACCGAACTGAATTTTTCGATTTTCTCCCTCTTATGCACCGATAACTGAACTGAAAAATCGGTTAACCGAATTTTGGTTATTTTTGTGCATTCCTAAGTCCTTCCATACGGGGAGGTAACTTTTCAATAAAAGCAGCTACTTAAAACGCTTCATTAATAATCATGCCTTTATTAAGAAGATCATGAATTATTATTTGAAATTTTTGGACTTACGTCACAACAGCTTTGGAATTGACCATTTTATATTCAAGAAATTTGACTGCCACAAATTTCTTCAATCCAGCGTATTCGGCCTTATACTTCTTCTCAAGTGCATCCCACAGTTCTTTGGAAGTAGTAATAGTGCTATAAACATTAAACAGAATATCATCCAACCTGCTCAAGATATAATTCTTGCAAAGGAAGTCAAAATGTTTTCAGGCTTTAATCACAAGAAATCAGGCGCTTGTTTGTCCCAGCTTGGAACCTCTTCTTTGATGAACTTTTGTAGATTCAAGGTCATGAGATAGAAGAAGATCTTTTGCTGCCATCTTTTGAAATCAACACTAGAAAATTTGCCAGGTTTTTCCACCAGTGCAAGCGCATGTGCAACTTGGTTTAAAACAACAATGTTCATTTCAGATTTAATTTCTGAAAATTAAACCAATAACTTATTAGCAAAAAAATTACTAAAATATTGGCGTAGAAAATTACAAAAATTCTAATCTCCAAAAAACAAGAAAATGAGTAGAAAACCACACAAATTTTAATCTTGATGGAGTAGAAAATCTTAACGATTTTAGTCTCCAAAACTTTGAATAGAAAATCACGAAGGTTTTAATCTCAGTAGGAGTAGAAAATTCGAAGATTTTAGTCTCCAACAAAAATAATATAAACGAAAACTAAATAAATAAATAAATTCAAGTAAAAAACTACAAATGTTTTAGTTTTGGAAATAATTAAAAATAATAATAATTCAAAATAGAAAACCACAAAGGTTTTAGTCTTAGAAGAAATTAAAATAAGCACACGAGGAAAAAAAATTTAAAATTCCTTAAAATTATAATTTCCGTAGTACTTAAATTAAAGCAATTAAATTAATAATGTTATAAAAAATAAAATGCAGTAAATTAAAACCGATAGAATTCACTGTTTATCTTTAAGGAATTTTATTCAAAGTTAATGTAATAATTCTTCCCAGGATAAAACGATTATTAACTTATCGGCGTAGTTATACTTCAAACCCCGATAAAGAGTGAACTCAAATAACGGAGTAAATCACACGACACTATGAATTTTGGAAGAGATGAGAATAAAAAATGCGTGCATAATGAAAAATTCTGATTTTGAATTGCAAAAAATAAGTGAGAAAAATTGGAGGAACTATGTTTGTATAGATGAAGAGGTGTATTGTGAAACAATACATCTATTCATTTAAACCGAACCAATAGACAATTGGTGTAAGCAATCCACGTGCAGGAGGTTTATTTATTTTCTACAATTATTTTTTTGTTGTGTTCTGCCGTTCAGAGTTGCCATTGGAGGTCTTAGGTGGTTTAGTTAGAGTGCCATGGTGCTGGTTTTGGCTAGGGTATAAATGAGCAGAGCGGCTCGTTAAATGCTCGTTCGATCTCACTCGTTAGATAAACGAGTCGAGCGCGAGCGCAAATTTCAAGTTCGTTTATAAATGAGCGGTTACAAGCTTGGCTCGCGAGCGGCTCGAGCTGCTCACGAGCATGTTTCAATTAGCTATATACGAGCACGCTCGTGAGCGGCTCATTAACACCCACCTATAAACTAAAAGATTAACCTAATTTTACAAACTTTTCTTAATCCCTATCTGTCAGTGCTAGCCGCTCCTCCCTATTCATCTCACTGTCTCGCTCTCATCCATTTTCTTATTATGCTTATTATCATTGTTCAATTTGAATTTGTTCTTATTTTGTTTTATTGTTTTATTAGTATTGTTTTAAATTATAATTTAAAATCATTATGGATTTATGTTTGAGTAATCTGAATTTGTGTTTGATATATTGCTATATTTTTTTTTTAGTAATTGATAAACGAGCATTCGAGCTCGAGCTCATGAGCTAAGCTCGAGCGCCTCGTTTATTATCGAGCCACTCACGAGCGTAATTTTATGCTCGCCAAATAAACGAGCTCGCTCGTTTAGTAAACGAGTCGAGCGCGAGCTCTATTTTTACGCTTGTTTACACCCTTAGTTTTGACTATGGGAGGTTAACTACGTGTTTTGGTGTTGCTTTGCGTGGGTTATGTTTTTCACCGTTATAGAACATTATTATGGTGCTTTCAATTTCATATCTGGACAATGCCTTGTAGGATTTGGTCTTATTCACCTTTAGTGGAGTGATTTTCGGATCAACTTTCTTTATATCCACTCAGCTTGATGGTGTTCTTGTTCTCGGAGCTTTGGGCCACTATGGTGATCAGTTCATCGCTTGGCTAAGTTGTTTGTGGAACTTCACTTATTTTGGGTTTGGATGACAATTTTGGCATTGGTTTGTTCGATGGCTCTACTATTTGTTTAGTTTCTGGCCTTTTTACTTTGTGTATTGTGTATATATTTTAGTTTGTTGTGTGCTGAAATTTTTAGTGTCTATAGTGGTTTTAGGAATTGAGGAGTTAGTCTTCTCTTGCTGTACTGCTGTATACAGATCTTTGGGTCTGTGTGTTTGGTTTTTATATTAATGGGAAGTTTGTGTTTTCTTTAGAAAAAATCATTTCAACAATATTATTAGCTTCTTTAAATTCTTGGTCATAAAACCCACTGCTTTATTAATCACTGCCGTTCAAGAAAGTATTATACGTGCAAAGTTATCATCACAATGTATCAGAATGAAAAATAACTTTCGTGTAGAGAAAAAATTGTGGCTCCTTCGTGTACATACATAAACACACACACGTGTGGTAATCGTAGGGATGGCAAGTTTGATAATAATAAAATAAGAGAAAGTTTGGAAAAAAGAGTTACAAATTTAGATTTTTACCAAATTTGCTGATGAAACTTAAGCTTCAAGTAGTGTTGTTCTCTTTTTTAAGTGAGAAAATGTGATTCCTCTTCCACATGTACATATTAATTTATATATAAGATCATTACTGGAAACTTAAGATCAAAGTATATGCTCAACAAAATGTTAGAGCATTAATTAGATTATTTTTAAATTCTATAGAAAAATTAGCAAAAAAAAAAAAAAGAAAAAGTTTCCACTTTTTTCTAGGGTAGGAAGTGTATAAGTTTAGGCTGTCATTTTCATGGAGTAGATAATTAGTAATTATATATTTGCCCCTTTTTTAATAGAAAGAAGATTATTAACATACTAGATAATATCTTTTTGCACTAAATAAGTTCTGACAGTGTAGTTGGACGATATCGATTTCGAAATTTTCACATTCTACAACTTTCGTGGTAGGTAGAATAATCAACATGCTACACTCTGAATTAACTAAAAATGGTCAACGGTAACCTAGACACCATGGGAGAGCTTCTACACAAGAGAGAAAGAAAGTCGAGAGAGAAAGAGAGGATTGTAAAAGCTCATTTTCATTATATTATATGTATAATATTTTGAATTCTTATATTTTATCATATTATAATTTGAGTATTTTAAATAATAATTTTATTAGTATTTTTAATAATTATATATATATATATATACCATTAAAAAATTTAAAATATTTTATTATTAATTTAATAAATTTATTATTTATATTATTAATTATGAGAAAATATTAAAATGATCATTAATATAAAATATTAACTATAAATGAGAAGTCGTTACATATAAGAAGTGTTACAGATAAGAAGATAAAAAAGTTTTAAAAGTGAAATACAACTAAATTAAAAATGAAAAATTTAACTCTTTCAAAAAAAAAAAAGAGAAAAATTTAACAAAGTGACACATAAGCTAATCCTTTATTCATAACTCTTTAAAAAAAATAACTTAAAAAAAAAACTCCTTATTCATTTTAGTTCATAACTCTTTAAAAAAATATTAGTTCATAAAATAACTAAATAATTAAATAAGAAAAAAAAAATAAAAAAATGTAGTATTGAAAATACAAAGACTATATTATCTAATAAACTAAAATGTAGGGCCTAAATTATAATTATCAAAAAAAAAAAAGTTAAAAATGAGCAAAAAATGTTAGGCGCATGGTTCAAATGCCAATACTTAAAGAGTAGGATGCATCATACACCCAATAAGACTTGAAGCTAACAAATTAATTTTTTTTTAAAACTAATAAATTTTATTACAAACTAAGACCTATACAAAGGACTTCCGGTGCTGTACCAAGGCGGTCAGGGCGGCCAACCATCCTGTTCTAATGCTGGTTTCGCTCCTAATATATACACATACTGGTATATATGATATATCATACATAAATTACATATATACTCTCCTTCTTCTTTAATTTTCAGCAACAGCAACACAAAAATGAAATCAAAAAATCAAATCAGAAAATAGGATCTGATATCGAATTGGAAAATTCAAAGCCATAATTTAGCAAAATTGGAGCCACAAAAATGTCCCTAGCGCTTATCCACGCCAAATACACACAAAGAAATAGAAAAAACAAAAAAAATACAAAATCATCAAAAAACCAAATTGAATTCCCTCTCCCTCGGTGTACTCTAATGCAAGCACAATAAGTTACTTTCTCATCTACCATAGAGGTTGAATTTAATATAAAAAAAAAAGGTGGAAGTCAAAGTTCCAAATTATAAAATTGCAAATAAAGAAAAGCATAAGAATTAAAACAAATATGGCGCTAACGAGTTTATCTATCGAAAGAGAGTGAGATGAATAAGATATTTTTGGATTGTATATTTACTTAATTATTAAAAATATGTGCTATTTATTCCTATAAAACTCTGAAAATAAGTTATTCATTTTTTTCACCTTTATTTTTACTTGAAAATTTTAGTAATATACATAAGTATTATGTTAATTAAAAAAATATCAATTACAATTAATAATATAGAAATAGTTTAAATTATAAAAGTAAAAATTTTTATGAAAAAAAAAATAATTTTCCGCCTGTCACACGTGTATATATATATATTTTCGTGTATAACTTTGAGAGTTAGAGGTATTTTAATTTATTTAGTTAATAAGAATACAAATATAATAATTAAAAATAAAAAAAAAATAAAAACTTATCATCAGACAAGACAAGCAGAGGAAAGGGGAAGGGGTAAAAAATGAAAAGAAAAGCAAAGGTGAAAAATGAAACATAAAGAATGCAATTTAAGACATGATTATGTTAATATATGTCGGGGACAGAGAATGCACGTGCGCCACCGAAATCGAAATCACCGAGGAGAGGAATTTTGAATTGGAAAAAGATGCTGTGCACGTGCCTCTCAGTCAAAGGTCAAAAGCAGTGATTTGCACGAGTATTATTTTGGACCTTAATAATAATAATAATAATTAAAAAGATGGTGAAGAAGAAGCCAAAGATAAGATTGATGATTAGGATCACCCCATCATCTCATCGACCTTTTCTTTTTAATCTAATACTAATACTATTAATCATAAATGTACACATGCACATGCAATTTTACACATTATCATCTTATTATTATTATTTTTTTTTTATGAAACTAATCCTTCTTTCGGTAAAGTAACATTATTGAATACTTTTTTACATTCGATTGATAATTCAAAAAAAAAAAAAAAAAAACCTTCATCAACGTCACTCAATAATTCTCAATTCTAGAAACAACTAATGATTAAAAATAATCCTAAAAATAGTAAATAACAAGAACTAATTGACATTAATTTATTAATAATGTAAATATGTAATGCATTTACTTCATATTCTAAGTGATGTTAAAAATGTTCAATAAATGTGAATGGTGTTCAATTGAAAGTAAATTGAGGTCTTTTTTCTTTCAAAAATAAAAAATAAAAAATGCAATGGATGCAACTTCTTTCCACAATCATATCGGATATTAATTAAGATTTGATGTGATTTATAAGTTAGATCACCTAACGACTTAGTTAACTTGTGTTAACTATTTTACGCCAATATATTTAGGCCTAAGTAGTTGAAAAAGGCTAGTTAGACAGATTATTTTACAAACTAATGTGGTTAGACTCTGTTCGACTCAAATCTCAATTAATATACAAAGTGGGAACACAAACCTTTCAAGTTTAAAGGAATTAAATAATAATTTTTTATTATTTTCTTTTAATCTAATTAAATTCATGATATTTATTAATATATTTTGAAATTTTAACAGTACGTGCCACTTTATAAAAAAAATTTGTGAAATTTATTTCTACTTTTCATTTGGAAAACAAATAAAATTTAGATTTGAATTTTAAATTAGCTATTTTAAATATATTGAATTTCATTTATAAATGAATTCTAAACTATTAGGTTTTTTTATTTAAAGAGATAAACTATTAGTTCATTTATTCCGAAGTGGGGCAAACGTTCTTGAATTATATTTTAAAATATAATTTTTCTATAAATTAGCTTTCTAAAATATACTTCTGAAGAATTTGTCAAATAGAGACAATTTTTTTCAAAGGAAATTTAAAACAATTATAAAAAATAGTTTTGTATAATTATTCATCTAAGATTAAAATATGTAGAATAAAAAGTAAGAAAAGAAATTAATTTTAAATGATTTATATATCAAATAAAAAAACTTAAGCAAAGTAACATGTAAATATTACATTTAATATTGTAACCTTTATTTTTGGTTAAAAATAAAATCTAATTATCATTATTTTGAAAAAAAATCTATCAAAATAATTAATGAAATGAGTAAATTTTTTTTTTTCAAAAAAAATATAATATATAGTTGAGAGGTGTATGCATATGTGATGTATAATATAAGGTCCGTCTGCATGGGTAGACCAATAGCACGTGTGATGTCACATGCCGTTAAAGATGCACCTTCTCAACTCACCAACTTGCAGGTTTCATAAGCCTCGCTCGGATAAGTACTCTTTATTTATTTATTTTAAAATAAGTTGATAAGCATGATATAATAATTATATACCTTTTTCTTTCTACACTTACCAAACTTAAAA
Source organism: Croton laevigatus (assembly GCA_949640765.1). Taxonomy (NCBI): domain Eukaryota; kingdom Viridiplantae; phylum Streptophyta; class Magnoliopsida; order Malpighiales; family Euphorbiaceae; genus Croton; species Croton laevigatus. The sequence goes on along the minus strand of CATIWJ010034362.1, from coordinate 16,642 downwards.
ATAAAAATCCAATATGGAATTTTCATAATTATTATTCATTTGCTTTTCTAATGTTTATCAACACAAAAACTTGTTTATTAAGCAGAATCCCAAAAGGGATTCACATATACTTTTCCTAATAACAATTTCTATAAATTTTTTATTATTGTAAGTTTGTTATCATTACAGCATTTTCAATCATGTAATCACTTGCCAAATAAAATGGAAAGTGTAAAATATTTATATGAATGGCCGTTTATTATACATATGTACTTTAAAAAAAAAAATCTACTCTAATATAACATTTTTTATTTTCGCTTTTTCTATCCATATATAATATTTTTGTGGACATTGTCTATCAAATTTTTAAAAAATGAAAGATCTGAAAGATAATATCTCTGTACACATCAATAGTTTGACAATAAATTGCACATTACCATTAATTAAAGAGAATTAAAAAAAAAACATTTCTATTTATGTGATGTGTAAATTAAATAAGGGTAACCCACTTTTAGATTGAAGAAATTCTCTAATTAGATTCATCAATTTTGGTAGATTCATTTGTTTTTGAATTTTATTTAGCTAACTACAACTTATGAATATCATAACTTTGGCCGACTTGTTGGAATAAAAGGAACACGGATTTTTCACCGTTCACACCCAACTCATTTCATCGTAACTTACATACAATCTCTGTATTTTTTTATTCTTTATATTTTAAAAGGTATGATTAGATTCAAGTTTGGTGTTGATAGTTTGATGGATTAGGTTAGGTAGATTAAAGTATATTTAGGTTAGTTATAAAAAATAATTACTGTAGTTTAGTTATATATAAATAATATTTTAATTTACCTAATCAAACCCATTAAACTATCAACACTAAATTTAAATCTAATCATGCTATTTGAAATGTAAAGAATAAAAAAATACGAAAGTAGTATATATTATTTTAATTCATAAACATAAAATATTTATAGGACACTTAATTAATAGTACATCAAATCAAAACGTAACGTTGGTTTAATGAAATTTAAATTGATAGATTTTCCAAAATCCACATTTCATAAAAATGATAGATTTAAGATTATGATGTCATTAAAAATTTTCATCAATTCTTTATTCTTTTTCTGAAGAAATGATTGAATCTAAGGGCTACATATGTGTATATTCCACCATCATAATTTTTCCATTCCAAATATTAAAATAATTACAAAATATATATAAAAAAAAGAATAGTTATAATATTATAAAACTAAGAATTGATAATTTTTTTGAGATTAAGATTGGAAATTTGAACATGATTATTATTTTGAAAACAAAAATAATATTATTATAATACTAGTTAATTATTAAATGGGAACCCGCAATGCGATGCAATGCATTGCAGAAAAGAAAGCGTGTGATGTGGCATTTGTGCTGAAGCAGACAAACAATTTATTTGGGAAGAAAGTGAGAACGATCGACACGTGTCACTTTCTGTAGCAAACACAAGAATAGGCCACGTCAGTCGAGAGATCTGATTAGATGGACCACAATATATTAACACAAGTGTATGACTTCAGCTAATTAAGGCACCGAAATCCCAGCAAATAAAACTGCACAACGTGGCTATTCTTTTTCTGTATATGTGTCCCACTTTTTGTGTTTATGGTTTAGCTTTGAATTGCAAAATAAATTTATTCTAATACTTACTTGCCCCATGATATAAAATTATGGGCTTAATTAAAAATTGTAAAATTAACTAATTAATATGCAATTTTTTAATGCTAATTCACATATATGATTTAAAAAACGAAAAGGGTAACCACTTGTAGCCTGAGTTTTTTTTTTTCCAAAAAAATCTGTGACGAGCTATTTTTGCTTTTCCTCTTGAAATTGGCTTAGAAAAGGAATTAAAATTAGGTTTCTTTTTTTAATTTAACATTTTAGAATATGTTAGGAATGATTTGAGTCATTTTTTTTCTTGAAATTTTTTTTCTTGAAAATGAAACATAAATTTCATTAACTAATAAATAATAGTAATAATAATAGTCAAATAATTTCATTAGATGGGTTTAGCAAATATCATATTCAGTCCTTATTTTTTAATTGATGTTGAAATTAATCTCAACTTTTCGGTCAATGTTGCTTTTGTCCAAGAGTTGAGAATATGCTAGATATATCGTTTGACAAAAAGTTCATGCTGAATTTGTCATTTAAGCCCAAAAAAAAAAAAAAAAAAAGATTTTGGTGTATTAAACCTTTTTTTTTTTCCTCTCTAAGAGATTAGAATCAAATGTTTGAAGTCACACAATAATTGTTTGAATCAATGCACAATAATTTTATTTTATTTATTTATTTTTAGAAATCAAATATAAGCAGTATTTAATTAAATTAAGAGTACATCGATGTATAGATTGATGCAAAATCTAATGAAGAAATCAAAAGATATGGTAGAGTTGATAAAGCACATATCTTTTCTATTTCCATATGCTCCACTCGGTGGCAATCTTTTGTCACAATTCGATATCAAATTGGTCTTTTAATAAGTTCTACTAGATGAACTTCAAGATAAAATTCAAATCTACTCTTCTCCAAGAAACAAAATAACTCCGACAACACACAAATACCTTTCAAATAATGGTAAATTACCTTCACTAAAAGAAGAACACGAACCCTTCTAGACAGACAATAAAATCTCACGATACCAGGAAAAGGTCTAGTAGCAACTTATTTGAAATAACAAAGATAAAAAGAGAGGTGAAAGGCTACCGTTGAGAGAATTCTCGGTGGAGGTGGCTAGGTTTAAAGAGAGGAACTGATTTTGCACACAATAATTTTATTGTCTCCGTTTTAGATTAATCCAATCCTTTAAGAGCATCTTTTGTATTTTTAAGCCTCAATTTGTTCACATAATGTGAAGAACTTACGTTTTTCAAATTGATTACCAACTCTAATCAAAGTCACTCACTTCTTTGATTGGGGCACCTCCTAGTCTCCAGAGTTAGTCCTTGCACATATATTAACATTCATATTTTATTTTAATAGTAACTAATATAAAAATCATTAACTCCAAAGCACAAGTGAGTTGGTAAGGGATTTTTTTCGCTTAGGTGAGGTTGTGGGTTTAAACCTCTCATGTATGCAGCAGTTTAAAATTTAGGGTTAGAACTTTGCTTTCTGAAAGAGACATATCCGGATCAAACGATAATTAGTTTGGATGTAGCTATGGTTTAAAGGTGTCACCCATAGTTAATATCAGTCTAGGATAACTCGTGGTTAATCCACAAAAATATTATCATTGTATATGTGTGACACTCTTTAATTTCTTGTAGTTAAAATTAATCTAATACAAGTTGATTTTAAAGTTACATCTTAAAACAATGGGTTGAATGAAAATAAAAGAATTTCAATCCTTGCTCCCATATCTCTATAAACTTTAATGTCAATTTTCAAAGATTAAAATCCATAGTTCTAAATGTCAAATTCAGATCTTTCATTAAAATTTGTCTTTGATTTGATCCACTGCTAAAGCAGAACTTGACTAAGAATTTGAACATTTCTTTAAAAAAAAAAGCCAAAATTTATGTGGTTACCCTTATTTATTTATTTATTATGTTGATCACTATCTTAACTATTTGGGACAATTAGTTATATATTACTTTTTAAGAAATTTATTAGCTCACTAGTATATAAGTTTAGAAATTACGAATATATTAAGTAGGGAAATATTCTCAAAAAATAACTTAGGAAAATAAGTTATTAATCAATATTGCCAACATAAATCAAAGTATTCCAAAACATCATATATGCTAAAAACAAAACGGGGCGAATGTCTTTTTCAATTTTTCGGCCAAACTAGGAATTATCCGTCTAAATTAACCTCATATTTCAACTCCTAACAACAAGAGTTTTGATCTGGTATACTTATTTGTTTATTTTTATGCAAAAATCGGAGATAAGTATTTTGAGTAGAAATTTAGATGCATATGTTAAAAGGTCAAATATGAACAAGTTATATTTTTAGCCCATTTCATGCGCTAAAATTATAAATGTGTACGTTTTTTTTAAATTTTTGGTGTACAAATTTTGAAGGGCATTTTTTACATATTTTGCAATTTATAATCACAGTTCAATTCAACTCTCTTAATTGGTGTTTGAATGAGCTCTAACAAATGAACATACCAAACTACTTGTTGGTTAGCAATCAATATAGTAATTTAAATTGAAAAAAAATGACTAAAACTAATAAATCCCTATATAATACTATATCTAAGAGAGAATCAATCAAAATTCAAAACAGGTAGTTGCGTAAACCGAAATTGACCATTTGGAATGGAAGAGGAGAGAGGGTAATTAAAAAAGCAAGTACAAACAAAAAGGGTGAAGATAGAATAGGAATAGGAGTAGGCATTGTTAGTGGAGGAAACAAAAATTTTGCCAAAAAAAATCTCACTCTCACATTAACAAATCATAACAGCTCTATGAACCTTAAAAGCTGGCTTCTTTGCTTCCATTTAACTGAGTAATGGTCGGCTTCTCTCTTTTTCCGCTATTCTCGCCCTCTGGTCTACCACTTTTATTTTAGTTTGTACTTCTTTCGATTCATCTTTTTATTTTTTGTAGTTTTTCGAATTTTTCCATTCACTAAGTCCCAAAAATTTATGTAATCCAAGTTCATCAAGTGCAAGATTTTTGGATCATCTAATAATCATCAATTATTTTCTAAAAAAGGTTTGAGATAAAAGACAATACATAATAAAATAGCTTTTTTTTTTATAATAAATCTTGAGTGTAACCTGCTAAATTACTTTTTTTTAAGCACATGAAAAACTTGAAATTGATTATTGAATAAATTAATACACTATTCCTTCAAATAAATCAAAATATATACGTTAAATAAATAATGGAGGGTAGTATAAGATTTTTTTTTTCTTCAGTTATAGAGAATGGTGATTGGTGTGCATCTAAACCCAACACTTATAAATCTAGTTGAAACGGTAATGATAGCAGCACTGGGTGTATCGGTAGGGGTAGAAAAAAAAAAAAAGTTAAAAAAACAAATCCTATTAATACACCTCGTGCTTTATGTAATTGCTCTTAGATAATAAGTGTTTATTATCAAATCACTCACTCTTCCGTAAGTATTAAAAAGATTTTTCATTTGCAATTAAAAAAAATAATAATAAAAGGTAAATGGGAGTTTGACCATCCCAAAATTTTGAATTTCTTGATACCCTGCTAAACAACAGGGACTTAATAGTAACTAGGATGTGAGTATTTTTTATTCATTAATAATTCCAACTTTTAAATTGGACTTTTTGTGTGTGATTTCATATTTTAGTTTACAGAGATGAATTATGAAGACAACTATGAATGTACTATCTCAAAATGATGCATCTTATCGTAGTTGATATGAGAAATGTAGGATGTACTGCATTTTCACGTACCAATTATCATATTTGACCAAATTGTATGTATACATTTGTTTGTCATTTTTTTTAATCACATTTATTTGTCTTTTATATTATAGTTTTTAGAGTTGCCATATTGTTATTTTTAAATAATTAATAAGTTGAACTAATTAATAATTGATACAATATTTGTATGCTCTCACTCTGTTCGATTTATTTCGAGAAATTTTCATATCAAACGCTCGATTTGTATAAAATTTTCTTATCAAATTAATAAGTTTAACTTTGTGAGTCACTGCTTGAATACTTAAACTTGCATGAATAAACTTGAAATTTTATAAATAAACTCACATTCCCATGTTTGACATTTTTGAGAATTTGTGCTTCACGCGTTTTTTTCTCTTTGGCTAGGTATGTGTTTATTTAAGGATTTGTAAGTTTATGTTTTTTCTCTTGATATACGTGTTTATTTACAAATTTGCTAGTACATACCTAAGTAGTGACTTGTACAAGTTCATATATTTAAATTGTAACTAAAAAAATTTAGGATTTTGTTTGGAAAAACATATAAGGTGATTTTATATATTTAGCCAAAATATAAGTGCATGTATTTACAATAATATATGTGCTCCTCAATCACAAACATTTTTCCTTTATCTCTCCAAGATAAGAGATAAAATATAAATCTTACGTTTTTTCTCTATTTTTCTATGTAAATTGAACTTAACATCATAGAGAATAATGAATTTGCATTATTATATATTATTTTTCAAATGGATGATATTATTACTATAATTTTAATTATGAAGATAAAATAGTTGAATTAATTAGGTAGGACAAGCTTTTATTCTGTGTATTGGACTTCTTTCGATTGGACCTTTATGTCTAATAGTCCACTGAAAATCGTAAATAGTACTGAGTTATATACAAGATCATGCATAAAAAATAAAATAATAATTAAAATGTCAAAAATCTGAAAATAATGTAAAAAAGAACGTTTAAAGCTTTTTAGAATAAATAATTATAAATAATATCTAACAAGACCATCTCTTTTTTTTTTTTTTGAGAGACAGCAAAACCACTTTTAGAATAAGTATATACATAGGATATTTGATGGATATACTCTTTTTTCTTTTTTTTTTTCTAACGGCGGTCTGAAGAGGGATTCCAACGAACCCAATTATCTACATTGTTGTGCACATTTTAATTCAAAAGGCAACAAAAATTGAAATATAAAGAGTAACGCAAAGTGTGAAATCGTCAAAATCTATTCTTAGAAATAGATGAAATTAATTACAGCTGCCATTTAACGAAATACTGTATTGTACATTGTGTTATGTGTAGAAATTAGAGGTGGCAATTCATTTGTGAATTGTGTTTGTGTTGGGTCGAGCTGATCAATCTTAGCTGTTTAGCCTGAATCTTGAAATGATCTATTTAATAAATAGGTTGACATGACACGATCCATTTAAAGCTGTATCGTGTTGTGTTAACCTGTGCAACCCGATTTATACTAGTATTATTGTTTAACATATATAACCCAACACTGACACATTTAATCTATTTAACTTTACAAAGTCATCTAAATTATTTCACATAGCATATATTTTTTAGATGATTGTTTTGACTTGTTTAATATGATTATAACAGGAATATAAACTCATGCATTAATAGTTAAATACAAAATTATAATATTCAATATTGAACATATTGAATCTTAAAAAATATTATCATTAATTATAATAATAAAATTCAAAATTGCTAACATGAAAATAAGTGAAAATTGAACTTGTGTGGTGAACAATTAGGAGAAATGTTGTGAAAGAAGGAATGAGAAAATAAAAACCAATTATAGTGGAGTTAAGTTACTTTTTTAACTTTAAGAAATATTTTTAGAGATCTTTTGTAACAGTCTCACCCTAATGAATTTTCTACTGCTAACACCTTAGTTTGTAATTTTGTATTAATAGCATCATATTAGATGTAATTGAAAAATATATTTAATATTTTGGACCGTCTTCAGTTAATAGAATTTAGTCACAATGAAAAATGTTTAGTCATGGACTGGATTAAAACCCCATAGATAAATATATTTTATTTAAAATTCAGTTTAGAATTACATTATCGGTAACAAGATGTTGATCTCACTAATATAAACACATTTGATAATGAACTAATTGCATACTTATTTTTCTTTTTTCCGTTAGACTAACGTGAAATAACGTTTTGACTATATATATCGATTTTTTAATAGGTACGGTTTTGCATTCATAAACGTTGGTTTTTCATTCATAAACTTTCATTTAAAGCATTTTGTTATCATGTAGAACTATATAAATTGGTTAATTTTTAGGGCTGTACAGTTCAGTTCTGATCCCATTCTTTTGGTAGGAACTAGAACCGGCACTTAATTTTTGATTTCTTAAAATTTTGGAGTCGGAGTCGGAGCCGACGCCGACACCGACACCGCTAGAATTTAAAATTGATATCGGCACCTGTCGGTTTGGAAAAAAACTGAATAATAAATAATCTGTAAAATAGCTACTCAATAACTTAATTACTCTTAAAATTTCACCAATTCATTCGTAGCAACATGTAAAATATAAACAATTAGTATAATTTATACAAAATGTTAACCACCTGCCACAAAACTAACAATATTATCGAATACGATTTTCATCCAAAAATACAAATCCCAATCGTACCATATGATAGCAATTTCAAATATCTAATTTAAAGCAATAATATGTCTTTCGAAAATTAATAAAGCAATAACATATTTTTTTCTTTTATATGAGTTTAATTCTAATAATCTCAAATTTTAACAATATTTTTATTTATAATAATAATAATTTAGAATTTTAATTTTAACCAGTAAAATTATCATTTTATTATTTAGTTAAAAGATGAATGAGTTATTCATAGAGTACTATGTTTTTTGTGCTATCAACCATTTAAACTCAACTTTAATTTACCAAATTAAATTCGCTTATTATGACACATTTCGCTACTTTAACCAATAACCAAATAAATGAAACGAAATAAAGGGTAATATAGGAGGAGAGGAAATTTTGAATATAATTTATTTTTATAATGAGAAAAAGGAAAATAAAATTATTTTACACAGTAAATTTACATATTTAACCTTAAGGGATAAAAGAAATTTATACATAAATAAGGGACATTGGAGTAATTTTATTTTCCCAAAAAAGAAAATTTCTCAGAAAGAACGGCCAGACGGAAGTAACTTAAAAAATATAGAGATGAAAACGAGTTTGACGGAATTAAAAAAAAAAAAAATGTAAAATTGGTAACGGAACTCCATTTTTCAAACCCCGTTTACAGTCAAATCACAACTAAGATAAAGCTGTTCAGAAGTAGTAGCCAACGACAAACAAAAACAAAGTTAACTTACCAATTTTAAAAAAAAAAAAAAATTTAATTTACTTGGATTGTGGATAGTATCCAAGACCCGACCCACAAACTCCCATGGAATTGCATGAGAAGTGTAGAGCTGCATGAAGGACAAGTGTGTAAATCTTAGATAATAAGACAAAAAATTAGCTTCATAAAACGGCAAGGTCAGTTTGGTAATTCAGACACAATTTTTTTCCCGTCCGGATCTTTCGCGACGTTGTTTCAGACATTTTTTCTTCTCCGCAGTGCTAAAAAGTCACTGCTCCCCCCTCTCCACTTTTAATTTTATTTTCAAATATTTCTTCATTTAATATTTTCTTTATTTCTTAACTTTCACATTATACTAATTTTATTCAACTATCTATTAACTTTTTTTTTTTTTTGTTGAGAAGACTCAAAAATAACTTTGATTAATTATTTCAATATCATTAATTTTAAGTATAATCATCACACTTAAAATTTATTATCACAAAGAATGATGCTAATGCTAGTTATTTTACTGATTAAATATCTTTGTATCATCGTTTTGAAATTCTTATATCATTATTAATTTGTTTTATATTATTAATTTTAATGATAGTTTTCTTTATTAAATATTAAAATTAGAGAGTTATGGAAGTCAAAATAAAAAAAAACACTATTAAACTCACTGTATTAACTTTTTTTTCAATTTTGAGACATGAGGATCATTCTTTTTATAAAATTTTCAATATTAATATGTACATTAATTATAAATATAAAATATATTTAATATTCAATTATTTTTTATTTTATCAACATAAAATTTTATTATTGTATAAAAATTCTAAAAATTTCTCTAGGTGCACGCACCTAAAGTATAGTTGGAAAAATGTTTGGACTATAGGCATTTAAGGAAACGAATTAGAATTAAAATAGTTATTAGATTGAAGTGGCAAAGTTATTATTGTTTATATTTTATTACATATTAATTTTTTTTGAAAATCATATTTTAATTTTTAAAAACGTAATGGGTGAAGAAAGTAGGAAGCGGGTTTAATAACAAGCGGGTCAAAAATAATACAACAAATAGAAAGTGAAATTTTTTATTAAAAAAAGGGAAAGGAAATGGGAAAACCTCTCTGGTTTAACGCCGGTTGGCAGCTGAAGCTGAAACCGCTGAGTCCGAGACTGAGAGGTAATATATTATATATAAGCTACAGCTCCTGCTTCCTTCATTTTCTCTCTTTCTTTTCTCAGCACCACTTGCTTCAGTTTTAGTTTCTCTTCTTCTCTTATCTTTTTTTCACTAAACTATATACTCTTAGATTCTTTCTCTTTCTCTCTAACTTAATAAAAACTTCAACTTTCACCCTTCAAATCAACAAATGGGTTTGCATGCATTTCTGTTTCTCAGATAATAACCTTTACACTTCATTACATCTCTTTCAATCTCTTCACTTTTTTTTTTAAAATAAAAAATTTAACTATCGTTTCGTCATATTTGGAATGAGAAGTATTTAAGTAACGGATTAAGGTAAAATTTGCTGTTTTTGGTTTTTCTGGGTTAAAGGTTGTTGGGGAGGTTTTTCTTTCATTGATTTTTTTGTGTTTCAATTTTGTTTGTTTTCTGAGAAATTTTTTTATTTATAATATTGGGTTTTGTTTGTTCAGGGTTTTTTGTTTGTTTATAAAAAAAGGGGAAAGGGAAAATAATGGCTCCAGCTACTAACTGGCTTTCCTTTTCACTATCTCCAATGGAAATGTTGAGGTCATCTGAATCTCAGTTCATACCTTATGAAGGCTCTTCTACTGCTTCTCCTCACTATTTGATCGATAACTTCTATGCTAACGGTATTAACTTACTCTATTTCTTCCTTTCTCTCTTTTTGTTTGCTTATACCAGTACTGTAAAGGATAAACTTCTGTTTGGTATCCGAGGAAGTGCTGGAAAAGATATGTTTATATGTTCCTCTTGATTAAAGTTTTTTTTTGAAATTTATTTTTAAGCAATCAAATTCAACTTTCATGTTTGTTATTTTACTATTTCAAGCTTAGACTTGCACCAGCTTAAGTGTAATTAACCGACTCAAAATCTAACTATAAGCAAGCAAGCAAGAAGTTCTCAGTTGATTTCTTTTTTCTGTTTGGTTGCTGAGAAAACGTAAATAAATAATTAGATTTTCGATTATACATGGAAGGGATATTCTTACATCTAAGAAATATGTGCAACTAATATTTATTTCGTCTGTTAAGCTTAATTTGATGGCTTTAAATTTAATCGACTCCCTGGGTTAACTTGCTAACACTTGCTTACAGGTTGGGGAAACTCAAAAGAAGCTCAAGCAACAACAACAATGGCAGAGACTTCGATTCTCACAAGCTTTATAGACCCAGAAACCCACCATCACCAGGCGCCTAAACTAGAGGATTTTCTTGGCGATTCATCATCCATGGTTCGGTACTCAGATAATAGCCAAACAGAGACCCAAGACTCGTCTTTGACTCACATCTATGACCAGGGCTCGGCTGCTTACTTCAACGATCAACAAGATCTTAAAGTCATAGCCGGGTTTCAAGCTTTCTCAACCAACTCGGGTTCAGAGGTTGATGAGTCAGCCTCAATAGGCCGGACTCAGCTGGGTGGAGCTGAGTTTGTGGGCCACTCAATCGAATCGTCTGGGAACGAGTTGGGTTTTTCTAATTGCACTGGTGCAAATAATGCTTTATCGCTCGCCGTTAATAATAATCGGAGCTCCGTAGAGAAGTCTATTGTTCCTGTAGAATCTGATTGCACTACAAAAATTGCTGATACTTTTGGCCAAAGAACTTCAATTTACAGAGGCGTTACTAGGTATCACCACCACCGCCATTACAAGTCTTTTTTTTTTTATTTAATCTTCCGTGGTTAGGCATTTGAAGTACTCATTTAAAATGTTTTCCAAATGGGTATTAGCATAAAATTAAAATTAACCCATCGACGTGTTCAAAGAGAGTGGGTTTCTATTCTAACATTTGATTTTGTTTGTTTTGTTCGTTCAATAAATATGATACAGACACAGATGGACAGGTAGATATGAAGCGCATCTATGGGATAACAGCTGTAGAAGAGAGGGTCAGGCCAGAAAAGGGCGTCAAGGTTCTTTTCTCTCTCAAAACTCTGACTCTGCAATTCATCGAGAATAAATTTTTTTTGAAGTGAAAAAATTGCAATATTTCTTTTTTGTAATTTTGTGTAAGAGAGATGGATGTACTGTGCCACTGAAAAGAAACTTGAATGAATTGAAAGGCCAATTAACTAATAGAGAAGAGGAGGAAGGAAGGAAGGGATCTGAATTCTGAAAATCTGAATTCTGATACTTATAAATATATATCTTATAAATTATATATATTTGGACATGTCTTTCAGTCATCTGATAGAGATGGACATTGATACAGGATGATGATGTTACGAATATACTAGTATATTTTTTTATAAAAAAGATTGAATTGAATTATAAAAATGGTGATTGATTTGATGATCTGTGCCGCCATTTTTTGGGTTGAATCAAATGGGTCCCTTTTCCCAACTGCAAGGTTTTGTTTTGACACGACCCACTGGCCAATTTCCCGCAACCATTACCCCATGCCTTGAGGACGTTGCAGTCTTGCAGACATCAATGAAAGAAGAAAACTCTGATATTTCTTCTTCTTCTCTCACACCCAGCTATGGCCTTTTTTTTTCACTTTTGCTTTTCAGCCATTTCTTTCTTTGCAGGTGTGTGTCAATGTTTGACCAACCCACCCATTTTCAACTCTAATTTTTAAAAAAATAGAAGGGGTTAAGTTCAACATAGCCCACTATTATTGCCGAAACTTGCTGACACTTTTGCTGGCATTATGGCCTGAAAACTATACGTCCTTTCACATACAGGACCTAACGGAAGGGAAAAAAAAAGTATTTAATCTTCTAATTTGTCATTGCCATGTATGTCTTTTGTGATTAAAAACTATAGCTTTTGTAGGAAATTACTTTTCAATATATACATTAGACCCTCACATGCTTTTCTTTCTTTCTCTATTTTGTTTTTAACTCAATTTGGAGTGAGTGATTCATTGGGGCTGAAATTTTTGACTGCCTTTTGTTTCTTTATTTTGACATTGTCCTTTGCTTTTTCGCATGGAAAATCGGAACTTGCGGATATTTGGCTGTTCTCTACAGTTTATTTGGGTAAGCATATGCCCCCCTTTTTCTTCAAAATTAATTGTTTTTAGCCTGCAATTTCATTCTGTAATAATAATAAATGAAGAATGTCAAGAAGAATCTAATCTAATTGTTATATAAATGAATGAATGTGTAGGCGGATATGATAAGGAAGAAAAAGCAGCTAGAGCTTATGATTTGGCCGCTCTCAAATATTGGGGTCCCACTGCAACTACTAACTTCCCTGTAATATATGCATCACTTGTCGTTCTTATCTTAATTAAGTTTGTTTATCTTTGTAATTGCATTAGAAACTACTGTAATCAGCTGCTTACCTAGTGAAGCTTTTGGTATTGTGCTTTTCTTAGGTCACTAATTATACCCAAGAATTGGAAGAAATGAAATATGTGTCCAAGCAAGAATTCATAGCCTCATTGAGGAGGTACATGTTCAAATTTGAAACTGATTTTGTTTTATTCTAGAATTTTAGTTATTTATTTTTTATCAATTAATAATAGTGTTTATTTTTTAAATATCATAGGAAGAGTAGTGGGTTTTCGAGGGGAGCCTCAATCTACAGAGGTGTCACAAGGTTTGTGTTCACTTCAGAATTCTTTGTTGCTTGAATGTTTCATTACAATTTAGGTGCATTTTTATGTATGCAAGGAGATTGATTTGATACGTTTATGATGTGAAATTTGTAGGCATCATCAACAGGGACGATGGCAAGCTAGAATCGGTCGTGTTGCCGGAAACAAAGACCTGTACCTCGGCACATTTGGTAAGGATAAGCTTCCTTTTAGATTTAAATGAGAACTTCAGGTTATATATCAGTTAGTAGTGCTTTTTGTTTTGGAGCATAAACCTATTAGATTTTGTGGTATTTGAGTCAAAGGTTTTCCTCTGTGATTCATGATCAATTTGCCAAAATTCTGAGGTGAAACTGTCTGATGTGAATGTAGCTACTGAAGAGGAAGCAGCTGAGGCATACGACATAGCGGCTATAAAGTTCCGGGGGATGAATGCAGTGACCAATTTTGAGATGAACCGATATGATGTGGAAGCTATCATGAAAAGTGCCCTTCCAATTGGCGGGGCAGCAAAGCGCTTAAAGCTATCACTCGAAGCAGATCAAAAACCAACTGTGAACCACGAACAACCTCAAAGCAAAAGCAATAGCAGCAATAATATCAATTTTGCTTCAATTCCACCAGTATCTGCTATTCCTTGTGGCATCCCTTTCGATAACACTACCACGCTCTATCATCACAACCTCTTCCAGTACCTTCCTACCGCTAACAACATCGGAGGAGCTGAATCTCCTCCTGTCTCCACCTCATCGATGGTTCCGATGACTACATTACCTCAAACAGCTGAGTTTTTTATATGGCCTCACCAAACTTATTGACCATAGCAGTTTTGTTGACTAAAGAAATTTGGCTAACATGTAGCAAAAACAAGGCCGGGTTGATGGATTCATCTTCCGGCGACAAGACATTGCTGACCGTCTTACTTTGAATGTACCTCTTAATTAACCATGGCAGTAGTAGCTAGGACAAACAGGAGAGGATTTTTTGGTTCTCTTTTTTCTTAAAAAAAAAAAAAAAATCTTTGGGTTTTTGTTTTTGATGGCTGAAGTACAAGTTACAGTAGGATGCTTGATTTTGTAAGTAACTTCTCCCAATATGTTGTTTAGAAAAGAGATGTTGAATGATAGGGGCATCCATGTGCTTGCGGAAAAGTTTTGACCTTTTATTTTTCTGCAATTTATTAGTCTTCTGATATGTTGAGGAATTGGTGGTTCCATTTTTCACTTGTTCATCATTGCCAAAGTAGCAAGATCAAGATGGGTTATATACTTGTGTATAGCATCCGATTCTTGAAGAATCTTGTGGAGAAGGTTATCATATTTAGGCCTTTTTTTAAGCTATGTTTCGGCTTATTATTGTTTCCTCCCTTTTTTCCCACTTACTGCTATATTTTCTATGAGAAAATAAAAAAACTTCATTTACTTCTCTAAATTTTCACTTAATAGGTCTCTTTTTTCCTTTTTTTTTTGTGCTAATTCACTAAAATTCTACAAGGCAAAAGGTTGTTGAGAAACTATGAATGATATAAAGTTATGCCAATTCACTTACGGACAATAAATCGTTATTACACTAATTATTCTTTTATTTTTCGGAAGATTGTTCTGTTTTTTCGAAGACAATCTAACCAGCTAACAACAGTTTGACGGCATGTTAGGTGTATGAAGTTCGTCAACGGAAAAAGGTGTACGCATAATCTGATTTGCTATGCTCAATCTAATTTCAAATTGTATGTCTGGTTTTATGAAAAATAATTTCACCAATAATATGAAATTACTACATACGCAACTAACGGAATTGATAGCACAAGTATGAAATTATCTTTCGAAGAGAATAAATAAATGGTAAATAGACGGATCGAAATGAAAATGGAGAATTGTGAATGTCAAACTACTCTTACCGGAATCAACGTAAGTAAATCAACTTAAGTAAATTTTATTAAATGTATGGTTAAGACATTATTTCCTCGGACAAAATCAACCGAGAAAGTGGTCAAAACTTGGACATGATCGACAAGCTTTGAGGAATCGACTTGGAATCTTTGTATGGAAATTGAAAATATAAAAGATGCTTAGAACTAGGTCGATAGAAAGGGTTTCCAATGTTTTATCCCACGACTTTCAGGAATTATTTTGTTTGCACCCCAAAATGAATTTTCATCAATGTACACCCTAATTCGAAAAGTATGTTGCAATTACACTTTTTTTTTAAATTGGGGGTGACACTGCTCTATCATCTGGATCGTAAATGTACTCGCCACTAGGCTATGTCTTCGCACGTTGCAATTACACTTTGAAATCTAATTTTGGTCTGAATTGGAAAAAAAAAAAAAAAAAACATTTATGTCCTTAGTAGGCCTTGCCATGGTCGGGTTAAATCGCTACCATTGTGGCAAATTGACATATCATTTAATTTTTACACATCATAAACCAATGATATGAAGACACATAATTACTTAGATGGAAACTAAAACCCCCTGTGTAGTGACTCGACCCAATATCATAATGAAAAGATAATATTCAAGAATAAAAGAAAGAAATGAAAGCTCACTCCCCTAAAATGTAGAGAGTAAAGGATTGAAATTAAGAAAAATTATATGTTTGAGCTCTATCAGAAGTGGGCATGGCATGAACCCGTGATTCTCTTCCAATTCAAATTATCTAGATTCCTATACTGCTTCATTATCATTACAATATAATTGAATTATCTATCTTCCATTGCACTTCTAACAATCCCCGAAGGGATTTCTAGGAAATCGAATGATAATCCTTTGCAAAATCTTTCTAATTGCTTAAACACATTATGAGGTTGATGCTGTAATCATCTAATTGGAGATGACCGTTGGGGATATACTTAGCGAAAGCAAAGACTTAAAGGTCAATCGCAACTTGCTAGAATGTGTGTTGAATTCTGTTAACTTCATTTAAGTATGTCATCGACTGCTACCGTTTAACTTTAGAAGAGAAGAAAATAGCTAACGTGAAGGAAAAGAATGTTACGATGGAGTTAGAAATTTCAATCAAGCAAGCCAAGAAGTTGTTGATTTCTTATACTAAAATTAAATGGCGATTATGTTTCTAGGTGGGGATCGATTTCTTTTTGGTGGAAGAAACCTAGGGTTCCAT
>CATIWJ010034326.1:0-36496 GCA_949640765.1 Croton laevigatus | reverse complement strand
TTTTACGTGATACTTGCATTGTGATTTTCTAAATTTTTGTGTTTTAATTTTTATTTTATTTGAAAAATGGCATTATAAGGTTTTAAACAAAAAAAATGACATTTTTAACCTTTTTTAAAAATATTGATGGTCAAATTGGCTTTTAATCTAAAATTAATAGCCTTTTTCAAAAGAATTTTTTTCCTTATACTTCTGGTTTTATTTTATACATGATGGTGATTGGATTATTTTTCATTTTAATAAAAAATTCATAAACAACTAAACTTCTTTTTATACCCTTTTATAGAGTTTACTTGCGATACCTTATCTAGTGAGTTTAAATTTTGATTAATCGTGATCTGTGCCAGATGAAGGCTTTATATAGGGAGTCCAAGGTGGTAAAAGACCAAAAATCCCCGCCCAATAGTATTTTTTATTCTCTGTGAATTTCGGAGCTCAAGCGTTCTCTGAATTTTGGGGTCCAATAGCCCAGCTTGACGAGGATGCTGAGATCAGTTCAAGAGGTCGAGGTCGGTAAGGCTACCTTTTCTTCTACTAAGGTAATGGCAACCTCTCCCTGGACTAGATAAGTGCGACTTTATCCAATGCCCATGTGAGGCGTCCACACTCTTCATGGGATCTCAGACTTAAAGGAGGCTTATAGATTTTCTCCTGAAACAAGTCATTTCATGTCTTAAATCAACTTAGGCAAAAGTCATTATTAACAATCCAAGTCACGACCTCCCCCTGGCCAGAAGTAAAAAATCAAACAGATCACTCCTGATCATGTAACCCAACCTTTTCTTTGTTGAACTCTGTCAATGGATTATTGGGTTGCTGGAGGTATGCTAGATCCTTCCTAAAACCAAATAAATGAAATTCACTGTATATATGGACCTTTATTAAGGAAAAATGACCTATATTTGACACGACCAATATAGGGCCTTTTTTACATAAAACTTGATTTCAATAACCTCTACCTGACATTCAGCAAATAAGGGTAACTACAAGAACACATAAAGGTGCCCCATCTAGATGCCAAGTCATTTCATATCTTGGAATATAGAGCTAGAGGTCACCTTTAATTATCTAAATCGTAATTTTACCTTACTTTATGATTGAAATATTTGGCAGGAGCCATGTCTACCCTAAATTCTAGAACATTCCGGTCAAACGGCACTTTAGTTTCCCTGGCCATTACTTTGCTACCCTTAATTTATTAGATAGATTACTAAGGGCATTGCTAGTAATTAAGGGTATTTATGACGCTTAGTGACATTCACTTTTTCTGCTTGTAAAAAGAGAAACTCCTTTACTTCTATTCCATTAATCTCCAAATTTTCAGATGGCCCTTCATGATTAAGAGGTTTAGCGATCTCAACTGTTTGCCAAGCTTTTACTCCTTTTTTTTTTTGTATCCACTTTTTCATGATGCCTTCATTAGATATTTTTAACTCTAGATAAGATGGTGATAAGTTCGATAATGGTGATCACCCTTTCCATGGGAGGTCGCTAACCCTGGAATCAACTAGGCAATTATCCAATAGCAGTCTTTTTTTAAAAGAGGTAACTTGAGATGCACCAATCATGCAAGGTCGACAATCTTCCCACAGCGATCTTTTTTGGGCAGATGTAACATGAGCTGCTTCGAGCATTTAAGGTCACCAAGGAGTAGTTCCTCATGATTCAAATGTGTTATAAAGCTCTATTATCGAAAGGATATGATTTGCATCAGGCCAATGGTGCTCTTAATAATGCTCTTATTCGTTCCTTATACACTTTCTTTGTATATTTCTGTCCTTCAACATGGAGTTACCAATATGGTGTTAGGAACTTTTCTTTTAAAATCTTAAAGGAGGCAATCTTGAATATAACCTACCATTCTCCA
Source organism: Croton laevigatus (assembly GCA_949640765.1). Taxonomy (NCBI): domain Eukaryota; kingdom Viridiplantae; phylum Streptophyta; class Magnoliopsida; order Malpighiales; family Euphorbiaceae; genus Croton; species Croton laevigatus. The sequence goes on along the minus strand of CATIWJ010034326.1, from coordinate 34,629 downwards.
TCATCTTGTGCTGCATTTAGATTGATGCCTACAACACCGTGGGTAACTTGCCCAACCATAGTGCTAGGCATTTTATCCTTTTAACTTATATATGCTAGCAAGACATCAAATAAGAAGTTAAAAGGCCTTTTCTCTCTCTCCAAACAAGTGAAAGTCGACCTTGAGACACTTTTCAAGAATGTTCCAAATGATGGTGTAAATTTAGTTGACTAGTGGTGACCTCTATAAAAGTTTACATAAGTATGAAAAGTATTTTATTTTTCTTGATTATTCTACTGGTGCGTTGATGTTATGAAGCGGAGGTCGCTTCTTTTAGGACTTAATCGACTTCCTAATTCGACGTAGTTTATTATTAACAACAGTGAAAATGTATTATTAATGTACTTAACTAGAAGTTGTAATTAAATCGTGTCATGTTTAGTAAAGATAAGTATTTGTAGCGATCTCTAGGTCACTCTTGTTTATATATGATTCGCATACCTTCCTATTTATAAGACTCTAAATAAAGTGTAATTGTTACTTTTACTTAATAGTCTTATTATTTTATACATAGCTAGCATTTAAACAAAGTCATAATCACACATAATCGAAGAAATTTTTTATGGTGAACTTCGAGTCGCATATGAGCATGCATATTCTCATATAAAAGAGTATTTAATTTAAACTTGTTCATAGGCAAAATTAAGAAACAAAGTGAAAACAAATTGTTTTAAGCTTATAATTAAATTGGGTGACTGTACCAATGGTATTGACCTTTGATAAGTAGGCCTTTTGTATAGGGTAGAATTAGTTCTAGCATTTGAATTTATTATTGAATTAATCATACCCAGACATATAAGGAATGATGTCACTTATGTGAGGTGAACCATTACCTGAACCAAGCAGATGAGGATCAAAATCCAGCATTCGAGGCAATATTTTTGGCCCAAGCACATGAGGAGTAGGCTCTAGCATGCGAGGTGTTGTCTTTGGCCTAAGCAGATGAGGATCAAGGTCCAGCATACGAGGTAATATCTTTGGCCCAAATACATGAGGAGTAGGCTTCAGAATGTGAGGTGTTGAATATATGGTAAGAGAAGCAAACGTTATTTGTTAAGTATAAGTACAAGAGGAAATAATTGAAATTTATTATTTCAATAATATAAGTTACAAATTAAGTGCCTCTAAGGTAGGTAGCCTTTGTCCACATTTTTTCAATCTAGATGTTAGCCATTAAGGTTTCATTCGGACCACATTATTCATCTCCCTTTTCCAGGCCCTGCAATATTCTGTGTTGTGTCCCTCTATCCTATGGTAATGGCAGTAAAGGATGTCTTCCAGGTCAAATTGTGTATGCCCTCTTGAATAGGGTTCACTGAATTACTTTTCAGCTACGGTGAGTACCTTTGAGGAATTAGTGCTCAATGTGATATTGAACTAACCTTTTGTACCATTTCCCAAACATTTGTAGTTATCGATGAAGCTTTTAAAGTGGCCGTTTTGAGCCATCTCCACCTTTGTCTTTTAAGCTCTACATTTGTCAGTGTTGTGTCTTTTTGATTTGTGATAGGTGTAATAATAGCTTTTTTTATTCCTCTCACAGTTATTATCCTCCCTATTGTGGCTCCCTTGCTCGCGACCTCGAGGGGTTCTCTCTCTTTCTCTTTCACTCCTCGGACCATCTTTCTTGCCAGGGCAACTTTGCTTAAATTTGTGACCTCCTCCTTATCCTGATACATCTCTTTTTGTATTTATTACCTTATTGTCCCTCATATTTTTCTTGTAATCCTTTCTAACTCTAGGGTTAGTTATCTGGCGACCATCATTCCCTAATGTTTCTGATGTTGGAGGCAATAGGAGAGCGGTGTCTGTCATTGATTGAAGTTGGCTAATTGGGAATTTTGTTGTAGGATTTGACCAAGTAAGCTAAGCAATTGCTCCTGGGCGTAAAGTTGAGCAAAGGTTGGATTTGAGGTCATGATTATGGTAGAGTGTAAAGTGCTAGGGGTAAAAGTTATAAGCCAGTTAGTGCAGTAAGACCGCAGAATGTCTGTATCTGTTAGAAAGGTGTTTTTCTCAAAGTGCCTATATGTTAGGCCTGAGGGTGTAGTGTAATGGGTCCTATCTCTGAGGGTAGTAAGGAGATTGCCTTTTGGGAAAAAGGTAAAGAGAAATAAGGGTCTATCCCTTGTTGGTCCTCCCTTACTTAAACACATCTTTTCTCTCTAGTATACTTCATTTTTAGTGGTAAGCAATTTGAAGACTGACTAATAGCTTCGATCCATACTCATCGCACCAATGAAAGTTTAAATTTCGATTAGTCTTAATCTGTGTTAGATGAAAGCTTTATATAGAGAGTCCAATACAACGAAAGCTAAAAATCTCCTGTCTAATATGATTCTTTGGGCTCTATACATTTCAGAGCGTAAGCATTTTCTGAATTTTTAGGGTTCAGCAATCCAGTCTGACGAGGATACTGAAGTCAGTTTAGGAGGTCGAGGTCGGTAAAATGACCTCTTCTTCTGCTAAGGCGAGGGTGACCTCCCCCCGGACTAGATAAGAGCGACCTTACTTAGTGCCCAGGTAGGGCGCTCATACCTTTCGTGAGATCCGAGACTTAGAGGAGGCTTACATATAGGGAGATGGAGGGAATTTTTTTGCTACCTCGAGATGCAGATTATTTTGCCAGGTGGGGAAGTAAGGAGATACTTAAGAAGGTGCAATAATAGGGAATCTAGGTAATAATTTTGTCTAATACTTTTATTGTTGTCTTATATGCTTCGTCCTGACTTTTTCATTTGTTTTTACAAATTACCTTCATAACAAAATCGGCTATTAAAAGGGTCAATTATCAGAATTTGATAATTAGTGATTTCAAGGCCTAAAAGAGCATTCTTCAAAAGGAGATTAAAGTTGCCAACCAAAAGTTCAAGGATGCTTAGAAAGAGAGCTTGAGAGTGGTAGCAGAGATGAGTGAAAAACTTACGAGGATGAGGCAAGCATTCAAACATGTAGTAAAGGAAAATACCTAGCTAAAAAATGAGGTCACATACCTTGAAGTGCAAGAGAGGGAAAGTGCTTTTTTGGGGAGCAAAGTCATGCGACTCCTTGATTTGGACGATATGGTTCTTGATTGCAACTTGAGAATAAACACCTTTAAAGTAAATTTCTAGATTTAGCCAAAAACTTAACGAGGCCTGAGACACCATGAGACAACAATGCACTGGGGATTTTATTGTTTATCTTGGTTTGTATTAGGACAAACTTATAAACCAGCTTAAGGCATTATTCTCCCGTGAGGACTGGTCTTAGGTTGTCGGGGTGGACTTTGAGGAGCATATTATACAAACACAACAAGGTTTTATAATGGGAAACTAGAACGGGCATCCAGAAGAGTGTGAAGGCACAGTCTTCCTTCCGAGAATACATATGCCAAGGGAAATACAAAATATGGATGTTCTATAATTGTAATTAATGTTATTCCCTAATTTTTCATATTTTATATATTATATTTCTTATTTTCTCCTTATGCCATTTTGTGATTCTTGCCCATTAGTTTTGCTTATTTGCCTTTAGTGCATTTTTGCTATAAAATGAGTTTTAGAGCTTAAATCTAGTATGTGGGTTTCATTTACTTGGTCAAGTGCCATTGTTTTTTTTCTCAAAATACTTTTATTCGTCTTACGCATGTTATGAATTTTGTGATTTCACATTTCAACCTTAAGAGTTTCTTTTTCTCTTCATCATTGTATTTTGTTTGACTTAATTTGATGTACTTTGGGAATATTTTCCCAGGATTTTATGCTAGGATATGACAATCCCCATATATATTCAAGAATTTTTTTCCCAAGATTTGATTAAGATTTATGTGCATCAAAAGATTATTTTCCCTATATTTAGCATTAGGGTCTTAGAAGAAATTTCTCCTCCATTTTTTCTATGAACTTAGTGAGTTCCTGATGGTTAGGATAGGCAGGTTTGTTTCACAACATTTGGTCTCTAAAGTTTAAAGTGATTATAAGCTTTGCACATGGTTAAATTATTCATATCACACATTTTCTATAGATATTTCGTAGTTCATCCTATTTTTCTAGGAAGTTCATTGCGTGAGAGACATGAATCGAGATCCTATTAAGAGTTGATCAATACTATTTTCTTTAATCTTATTTTTTTAATTATTTTATCTTTAGAGAAAACCCTAGTCCCCTTAGCCATTTTATGCCCTTATATCTTGGGCTACAGCTTTGAGAACTTACAATTGAAATAGCTAAAGTTAAAAATCTTGGCGAAGATTTTTTACCGATGAAAGACAAGAAGTTTACTATGATGTAGTATTTCTTCAAGTTTTTGTGATTCCACGTCCAAGGTAGTTTCTCTCCCCTTAGACCTTTAGTTTAAAGTTTATTAGGCCAATGACTTTGACCACTTCATTTGGCCTTTCCCATGATCTTTCTAGCATTTTTATTCCTACATTTCCTTTTGTTATTTTAACTCTTCTTAGACTATGTCACATTTTCTGAACTTTTAGGTTTTATTTTATCATTGTGGAATTTAGCTACCCTTTGTTTATACGTTGTTGCTTTAACACTTACTACCTCTATTCTTTCCTTTAACAGGTCTAAGACTTCATTTTGTTGCACCAAACTTGAACCCCTTTTATAAGTTCTATAGCTAGGGAACCCGAATTTTACCAGGACTATAAGTTGACAAGTGAGAAAGAAGTCTAACCAGTCCCTTTTTAAAGGTTTGTTCTATACAAACAAATTACCAAGCCTGGTTCATTTAACTAGTTATTTTTTCTTTTAGTGTTGCATGAGAGTGTATTTCAAACCTTAGAAAATTATTTTATTGGATAATTCCATTTATCTATTTATTTAAAGATGGGTGACATAAGCTTATTTTGACTTTATCTTCCATTCTTGATAAAAGTCAGTTCATTACTGGCAATTCAATCGCCATTCTTTGTAAAAGTCAGTTCCCTCCGTTTGCTTTTTCACACTGTAGGATTTATGTTTCCAATTATTCTTTTTCTTGTTCCTCAAATTATTTTCCCTAAGTTGAATTATGCCACAAAGTCTACCAACATTTATACTTTTAATATTGTCTAGGGAACGTATCTAATGTTGAACTCGCCCAATCTTATGGACCATTAGATTAACCTATTCGATGTTTCTACTTTGTGCAAGACCTTTGTGAAGGGGAATTGAGTGTAAACATAGATGGTTTAACCTTAAAAATAATGTCTCAACTTATGGGCAGTCTTCAACACAGTGTTTTCCATCTTTTCTAAAATAAAGAAGTTAATATCTAAACCTTTAAGTACCTAGATGACATAGAAAATGGGTAGCAATGTGTTTGCTTATTCCCTGATGGGCATAGAGGAAAGTGTATTATTAGTTGTAGAAAGGTAAATGTATAAAATCTCACCTAATAAAGGTGCCTAGTAGGGGTAGGAAATTGAGGAATGTCAATAAGAAATTAAAAGCTTTTTGATATTTCTTATTCCATTTGAATTGGACTTCTTCGACAGCTTGTAGAATGGTAAGCATCTTTTAGCAGAGCATGATATGAACTTGTCCAAGGTGACTATTCTTCCATTTAACTATTGGATTTCTTAGATCAATACTGGGGGCTTCATCTCTTTGATGGCTTTGATCTTTTTTGGTTGGCTTTTACTCCCATCTCTGATGCCACATGTAGCCTAAAAATTTACCAACTTAGAACTTGAATATACATTTTTTTGGGTTTAACTTTATCCTAAACTTGTCCAAAATAGCAAAGGCTTCTATCACATGTTCGGCATCCTAGCTCTTCATGATTATGTCATCAACGTATTCCTCGATGCTTTTTTCTGGTAGATATTTTAATACATAGTTGACCAACTACTGGTAAGTGGCTCTTACGTTTTTCAACCTAATAGGCATTGACTTATAATAGTAATTGGCTTTCCTGGTTGTGAAACTTGCTTTCTCTTCATCCATCATTATCTGATGATACCTATTGGCTCTCTAAAACATTAAGTATGGCATAACCAGTCATCGAACCTACCAAGATGTTGATGCTTGGTAGAGGATATACGGCTTTCAGATATGTTGTTCAAATCCATGAAGTTGATGCATATTTTCCACTTTCTGTTGGCATTCTTTATTGGAGTTACATTTGCCAACCACTCTGGATAATCTACTTCCCGAATTAACTTCACCTCTATCAACTTGTCTACTTCATTGTCGATTATGATTTGCTTCTCCTGAGAACGTGTTCTTTTTCTCTGATGTATCATCTAAAGTCTTTATCGACATTTAGCTTATGAGTAGCCACTTCTATGCTAAAACCCATAATGTCAGTTAGCCTCCAAGCAAAACTATTGATTACCTATTTAAGACTTCATGACCGCCTTGTCGAACTCCACCAGTTAGGTTTCTATCCTAAACTTTTCCCCAATAGGTAACTCGTGGTAAGTGATATTTAAGGCGGGCTCTGCCTTATCCAATCCAAGTTGATGTCTCTTAGGACTATGAAGATGCATTCTTTTTGATAGTATACCTGAAGGGTCAGGTGGCCTTGCCTTAGCTTTGCTGGCATACTTGTCCCCTGAGTTATCTTATGGGTTGAGGAATATTCGTGTTGCCTATCAACGACATGGGTGTAAGTGTTTAGGGTTGGTATTACAAAATATTATTGTATTTTATATTTATGATTTGTACCTAAGTTAAAATGAGTTTTTATATGAAAAATATTTTTTAAAATTATATATGAAAAACTACTTATTTAATAATAGTGATTTTCACTTTTATTATAAGATTAATTTTTTAAGTTATACATTATTTAGTCTTCAATAATAGTAATTTTTTTTTTAGGAAACTTTATTAATAGTAATCTAGAGTTAATTTTATGCCTAAGGTAATATAAATATTATCATGAACTTATAATTTGAAAATACATATTATAAAAAAGAAGGAAAAATCTTATAAAACTTGAAAATATTGTTTTCTAAAAAAGCAATTTAGGGCGGAAAAAAAGGGGTAAATGCAAAAATCTTCTTGAAATTTACTAATAATAGAAGTTGAGTGGTTAAAGCGAAACTAGAAAATTCCACTTAAAAAGGGGAAGCCCAGCAACAAGCATTTCATCTTTTCTAGCAGCTAAACCCTAACTCTTCTACCCCATAAATCCCCTAAAACCCAAATTACAAAAAACCCCTTCAACTTCACAGAATATTCCACTCTTGTCCTATTCACACTTACTAGTCAGCTCTCAAAGCCAACAAAAACCAGAGAAGAAAGAGAGGAAGAAAGAGATAGCAAAGAAAGAGAGAAAAGTTGGTTGGTTTTCTCCAAAAGCCACCATTTGACACCATACACACACACACACATATATTTAAACAATATACTTATATACACATATATACACACATGATGCGTAGTCTGTAAGCCATTTCTTTCTTCACCTTCTATTCTCTGTACACTCACAAGCCCATTACTGAAACCCTAGATCTTGTACTTTTTCATTTGGGTTTTGTTTCACATTACTGTCCATTGTTCAACTATACTAGACGTATACCTAGTACACTTTACTTTTTTCTTCTTTCTATTCTCCAAATTGGGTTTCTTAGATCTGCGTCTGCCACAATTCAGCTTGGTTTTACTTAGAATTGTTCACAATCAGCACTTGAACCTGACAATTCTGGTAATGTTTATAGTGACGGAGCTTTCTGGATCGTTTGAAAACTGAATACCCTTTTCTGTTATGTCTTAATTTACTGGTATTTACTGCGAATTTCAGTGGAGAATAATTTGTCATATCTAAAGTTCATTTCTTTTTTATTTATTTGTTGCTGGTTGAGGTTTAAGGTGATTGATTTGGAACGATCTGGTCAAATTGATTAAGATTTCTCTAATTTTGTTGGTTGCTCTTGGTATTTCTGATCAAATTAGATCTGAAAATTGTTATTTTGTGATGCTTTTTACGTGGTAGTATTGGAATTTTGATTACTGGGTTATCAAATGGCAATGCCACCGGGAAATGTGGTCATACCGGAAAAAATGCAGTTTCCTGCGGGTGGCGGTGGCGGGGGCGGGGTTGGTGGAAATGAGATCCACCAACAGCACCATCATCGCCAGCAGTGGTTCCCTGTGGATGAACGTGATGGGTTCATTTCTTGGTTGAGGGGAGAGTTTGCTGCTGCTAATGCCATGATTGACTCCCTCTGCAACCACCTGCGGGCAGTTGGGGAGCCTGGTGAGTATGACTTAGTCATAGGGTGTATACAGCAGAGGAGGTGCAATTGGAGCCCTGTGCTGCATATGCAGCAGTACTTCTCTGTGGGAGAGGTGATTGTTGCATTGCAGCAGGCAGCATTGAGGAAGCAACAGCAGCAACAACACAGGTTTTATTATGATCAGAACAAAGTTGGTGGAAAGGACTTTAAAAGGTTTTCAAATGCAGGGTTTAACAAAGGACATAAGGGGAGTGGTGGTGGTGGTCCTGAAGTAGTCAAAGAAGCAGTGAATTATAGTATAGAAAGTCATAGTTTTGATGGAAATTCTTCAGGAAATAGTGGGAGTGAGAAAATTGATGAGAACAAATCAGCTGGCGATGATGGGAAATTGGAGGATAAGAGTCCAGCAATCGCTGATGATAAGAAAGGTAACTCCCTGTTTCATATTTAGTATGTAATGCCATTTAATTTTATTCGATTTTAATGTCCCTCGGATAGGAAACCAGCTTTTTTTTTTATGTTTAGAATGATTTTCCACATGAATATTTCTTACATGGGTATGTCAGTAAATCAAGGAAGGAGCTTTCTGGTGTTAATTTTGAATTGGTTTGCCTGACGAGGCTGATTAGGAAAGTGTCTGATTACTTATGATTTTTACGCTTCTTGTTCTTCTTAATTTCATTTCCTTTTATTTCCAGCAAAAATGTACAGTTGTCTACCTTGTAAACATATCAACTAGAAGACACTAACAGAATGTTTGGTAAGCTCATAAATTGCATTCAATGTAATAGCATTTGCATTTTATGGATTTCTTTGTGATATTGCAAAGAAATTCATACAATATCACAAAGAAATCCATTCATTCTTTCGCCATCACATTGTGTTAAGGCCTCTCAAACATTGCATAAGAATTTGATCCCTAGCGGCAAGTGCTTGACTTCAAGGTAATTAGGTTTGTTGGTGAAGTTGCACACTTCTGCTGCTTATTTTATCTTATTATGATAATTCATTTTGCTTGATTATAATGCTTGTTGTTTAGTTTGCTCCTAAGCCCTTAAAGATAAGAACGGTTGAATTTTGGTGTACTTAGTCCTACAAGTGTTTAAAGGCAAATCTTAATGTCTAGAGATGGTTTATATGAAATTGTAGGATATACTCTCTATCTATATCTATCTAGTGTCTGCGGAAGGCTGGTTAGTTTGATCTTTCTTCCTTATATTTTTGACTTGAAAATAGCACATGTGCCATTTTTTTTAACCTTAAACTTCTGTTTTGTCTCCTGAAGACAACTTTATGTACTCTGTGTTGTGACTTGTGAGCATTGTACAGCTCACATAATCCAAAAGTCATTAGTTATATAAGATGCTGAAGAATTGAAACTCTACTTTTTACCTGAAAATAAATTGCAAGAGATTTATTTCATTATTTTCTTTGTCATGGGAGCAGATGTTGCTGCAAAACCACATGCAGATGACCACTTGAAGACTCCTGAAAATTCAGAAGAAACATCATCTGAGCATATAGAAGTTGAGCCTGCGGCTAAGGATGAACAGCCCAATCCTAAAGGTTAACTATTGATCGCACGTTGAAAATATATGTTTTTTGTTTTCTCGCTGAAGCCATTGGTTGGGTACGGCACATGAACATTTTTTTTGTTAGTGAAAGACAGGAATCTCACTATATTCTGATTAAATATGTTTATTATAAGATAATTATTTTAGATATTGCGTTCTGGTTCAATTCATATTGATTTTCTTTGCTTATTTATTATTAATACAACTTTCATTATCATCCCAGAGAATGATTCATATTCCATTCAGAATCAGACTGTTAAGCAGAATGCTTCTATCACTCCAAAAACATTTGTTGGTCCGGAGATAGTTGATGGAAAGACGGTAACATTTTAATGGGCATTTGCTTTCTGAACTCCTGAATGATTTTACACCTAACCTTAGATTACCGTTTTAATTTCTCTTGTTGCTTATATTCTAATTCAAGAATGTGCTTATTTTTCTTCTAGGCCAATGTGGTAGATGGACTTAAATTGTATGAACAGTTGATTGATGATGTGGAAATTTCCAAGCTTGTTTCATTGGTTAATGATTTGAGAGTTGCTGGGAGAAGAGGGCAATTTCCAGGCAAGTTTACTTTTTTATCGTTCTTTACATTTGGAATAAGTAAATTCTACTAACCATTCTTGTATCCTTTTTTGTTCTCTGATTTTAACAACCATTGTCAAGGTCTAATGACACTGAAGTTGGTTTCTTAAAACATTTGTTATCATATTGTAAGCAGCAGTAAGTGTTTGCTAGTCATGCATATCTAACAAGAAGTTGAATTTAAGATCACATTGCTTAAACCAATGTAAGTGGCTCATGTTATATGACTACTATAAGAAAAAATTCTGTACAGAAGAAATAATTACAATAACCAACTATGGTTCGTCATTCCTACCTTTTCTACAAATTAACACTTGAATGTTGCCAAAAGTTGTTACTGTTGAATCATTTGTCTCCTTCATTTGTTTTAATGGTGGTTGAAGCACTCTTCTGAGTCACCCTATATGTTCCCTATTAAAGTATGGTATCATATAGAGTTAGGCACACTTTTTTTCCTACAATCTTATCTTTGTTCCTAGGCTGATTGTTATCATCTTGAAACTATAAATTTTGGCCTCTCATCATTCAAACCTTTTTTTGGAGCAAGGAGGATGTATTTTGTGTCTGAGTCTCTTCAACTTACTTTACCTTGCATCTGTCATTTTTGGTTGCCAGCCAGCATTCTGCAAGTCAGGAAATGCGAAATATGCATATAAATGATTCGTTTGACAAATAGAGACACTAGTATTTATAGAATCTTACAAGAATTATGTTCATAGAACAAAATACAGTAATGAAGTGATTAATCACCCAGGTATAATACAAATGATGCTTTATGGCTATTGTATTACCCTTTCTTTTAATGAGTGAGGAAATATGACTTAATTCACCTGGAAAAATGGTGTAAGTGTTGTGTGCATGGTTCCTTAGTAGGCTCGCTAGCCTTTCCTTCCCATATGTTTATTGGTTGATAACTTGCTTCTCCATGACCATGTTGGTAGAATGATCATAGGCATGCATGCTATTTTGTTTGTAACAAGCATGATTTTCAATTCTGGTATCTTTCTGGATTTTTTAGTTCCCACATTTTTTGTTATTGTTTTCTATTTTAAACTGAAAGATGAAAGAAAACTCCCTTGTAGTCTATGATATGCATGCTCGTAGGAAATGAAATTGACACCCAGTTTATTGTTCAGAAAAAAATGGAAAAGGGGAAAAATCATACGGTGCTTCTAGGAGTGAAATGATGCCAGTTAGTCGCATAGAGGCCTGTAATGCACATCTGATATCCAAGAATATTTGTCATTGTCTCTTTTCAGTGAATTTTTTCAGGTCCATAATATCTATCAAGTATTATGTAGTCTGTTTATCACTTCAGGTAATGACCTTAAGTTGAAAGATTGATGCTTCTACGAATGCAATGGTCCGCAATCACTGCTGTTGGCCTTCTTGTTTTTGTAGCCCTTAACATTCATGGTGTGATATGAGATGCAGCTTCTTTCTGAATAAAATTTAGATTATTTTTCCACATCATGATATTTCTTGCTTCATTGGTTGGTTTTACTGGTTCTTTTGTCGGAAGGATCTGCTTTTACTGTGAATGTTGGACACTAAGTGTTTTGTTTGTGGAGAAGCAGGTCAGACATATGTGGTCTCCAAGAGACCTATGAAGGGACATGGGAGGGAGATGATTCAACTGGGTCTTCCCATAGCAGATGGACCTGCAGAAGAAGAAAATGCTGCAGGGACTTCTAAAGGCATATTACATCTTCCACAAAACTTCCCATTTCTTCTTATGCTTATACAAGATTTACAAACTTTTGTCTTCCTTTCATGATATCAAAAAATAATTTTTTTCCATATTTCCATTTAACAGTATTCTTTGGATTTTCTGAATTATTTTCAGAACGGAGAGTAGAATCCATCCCCACCTTGCTGCAGGAAGTCATCGAACGTTTTGTAAACATGCAAATCATGGCTGTGAAGCCAGACGCTTGCATAATTGACATATATAATGAGGTATTTGACTGATTCACGTTCTCTTTAGTGGTTCTTAATAATGTTGTAGTTGTGCTGGGTAGTCTGATATTTGGACTTAAATTTTCTGTAGGGCGATCACTCACAGCCTCACATTTGGCCTCCATGGTTTGGAAGACCCATTTCTATGCTTTTATTGACAGAGTCTGACCTTACTTTTGGGAAAGTAATTACTGCTGACCATCCCGGGGATTACAAGGGTTCTCTCAAGCTCTCTCTTGCACCTGGGTAATAAATATAATTTCCTCTACTCTTTTCTCATGCCAGTATACATATTTCATAAAATAAATTTTTGCTGCTATCAGTTTTTTTCCTGAAAATAGCATCATTTCTTTTTAGTTTGATTACCTTGAAAATCGATTACAGTTACTAATGGGGTTTTTTTTTTTACCAATTTCCTTAAATATAACAAATATTCAGATGTTCTTACTGTTTCTTTATGTGGTCCCATCTTATTATGACAACAGATCCCTCCTTGTGATGCAAGGCAAATCCGCAGATTTAGCTAGGCATGCAATTCCTGCCATCCGGAAACAGCGTATTCTTGTTACCTTCACCAAATCCCTGCCCAAAAAATTTGCACTGGGCGATGGTCAACGTCTAACTACATCTGCTCACTGGGGTCCACCACCAAGTAGATCACCGAATCATAACCGTCATCCTGTGCCCAAGCATTATGCAGCAGCTTCAACAACTGGTGTATTGCCAGCACCAGCCGTTCGGCCACAAATTCCCCCTCCAAATGGCGTACAACCTCTTTTCGTGACTGCGACTGTACCTGCTCCAATGGCTTTCCCTGCACCAGTTTCCAGCGGATGGGCAGCAGCAGCGGTTCCCAGGCATCCTCCAAATCGTCTCCCTGTCCCTGTTCCTGTTCCTGTGCCAGGGACCGGTGTTTTCCTTCCTCCCCCGGGTTCTGGAAATGCATCGTCATCTCCACAGATGTCAACAAGTGAGCTGCACTTGCCAGCAGAGGCAGCTACTATGCTGAATAAAGAAAACGCAGTGGGGAAATCTAACAATGGGGAGGGAAAGAGTCAAAGGCAAGATTGTAATGGAAGTATGGATGGGAGAGCAATGACAAAGGACGAACAACAGCAAAATGTGGATCACAATTCAGACACAGGAGCAGTGTAGGGAGAAGAGAATTTTGAGAAAAGAGTAGGTTGCAAATGCAATGAGAGAGTTGGAAGCAACATGTAAAGAGCGGCAACATTTACGAGACTTGGTGATATGATAGGGGAGGACAAAGAGGGGTAGGAGAAGAGCAACTTCTCAGTTCTCTTTCTTTGCAAACCTCTCTGTGTTCTCTGTTCCGTTTTGTTGTCTTGTCATTGGAGTTAGGTGAAAAACCTCATCATCCTTAAAATCTACACTTTTTGTTAAGAATTTTTGTTATACAAAGTAGTTCATTTCTGCTCTTCTTACTTATTATGGAACTTCCCACTTAGTTGGGTGAATGAATTGCCTTCTCATTGTTGCTAGCCTTCCAAAACATCATGTTCTCATTGAGCGGCTCACACAGTTGCTGCAAGCAGAAATTTGCCTTGCTTAGATTTTTGAGCTTCAAGACTTAAATGTTTTCCCCCTACATCAAATAGATATTCTGATAAAAAAAAAAAAAAAAATGAAAAAACAGGTCAACTGAATTTTTTTTTGTATAAAACTAGGTCTGCCATTGTCAATTAGTATAAGATTATTTCAGTTGGTATAAGATGTTTTTTTTTTGACTATGGATGTACAAATATTCATGGTTTTCTTTCCTCATATCCCTGAAAATGTTATAACTTGCTTGGTTAAGAGGCAGACGGAATTCACAAGATTCTATAGAAATGTTTAAGCACGTTTTTCCCTCTTTCTTAAAAAAAAAAAAAGAACGTTTTCCTATTTTTTGAGATAAGCCGTCGTATTGCAACAAAAATTTATTGTTATTTGCATGTTGTGTTGGGTAAACTAGACTAGAGGGGTCAAAATTTTAGGAATCGTAATATTTTGGGGTCTAAATTTTAAAGTATAACAAAAAAGGGTTCAAAGTTTGAAACTATTTAACACTTTGGGGTGTGATAATGGATTATTGACTTGAGTTTTATCAGAAAACACAATGTTTAAAATGTATGGAAATTATGTAAAAATGCGCATCGGTCAATTTTGAAAAATAATTTTTGTCCATGCAGCAAACTTCATAAAATTTCAAAATGAATTTTACACTTGGTTTTGTCTTCAATAGAGCTTGCGAATAGGGCTGCAAACGAGTTGATCTGCTCGCGACATACTCGGTGTTCGCTCTATAAAATCTCGGCTCGATAATAAATAAGCTGAGCACGAGCTGGAAATCCAAGTTTGTTTAATTAAGAGCCAAGCTCGAGTGCACTCGTTTAATAAATGAGCCGAGCGCAAGCAGGGTAATGTTCGGCTTGGCTCGAAAAAATATATTTAACTAGACGAGTTGTTTGCGAGCCACATGGTGTTCGCTCGATAAAAGTTTGGCTTGAGCTCAGATCGATAATAAAGGAGCTGAGCGCGGGCTGAAAAACGAGCCGAGCTCGAGCTCGCTCGTTTAATAAACGAGCTGAGCACGAGTAGGCTAGTATTCGGCTTGGCTTGTTTGCAGCCCTACTTGAGAAGAACCTAAAAAATCGACCAAAAAAAAAGGCAGGACCCAATTTTACTTAAATTTTATTTCTTTCTCAAAATGTCCGGAAATAGATTTCAAGAAAACCAAAAACTAAATTTTATCGAAGTAACCAATTGACACGTGAAAACCAGATTATTATTTTTCGTAAAATCTTTTAATTCTCTAGACATTTTGAGAAAAAAAAAATTTTTTTTAGTAAAATTCCTTTGGAACTTTCTTCTAGTCGATTTTTCAGGTCCTTCCTGAGCTCCGTTAAAAATGGAATCAGATGCAAAATTCATTTTAAAATTTTTTGAAGCTTATTTTCAGGGAAAAAATTATTTTCAAAATTTGTCCAGCGCACATTGTTATATAGTTTTCTGATATGGCAGCAAAGTGTATTTTCCGGTGAAATTCAGGTTAATAATCGGTCTTCAAATCCTAAAATGCTACATAGTTTTAACGTTTGAACCTTTTTTTTATTACACTTTAAAATCTCGACCTCAAAATATTACATTACCTAAAATTTGGATCCTTCCAGTGTATTTACCCTGTTGTGTACATGGAAATATAATTTATTTGTGAAGTATGTAAATAACAACATGGTGCTAGAGAGTGGCCAAACAAGTGAATCTCAAGAGAATATTGACATTAGCTGGACTCAATTTTGTCAGATGAATAATTTACTCGACCATTGATCAAATAGCTCAAGAATTATTTGAAAGTTATATTAATTGATTGTTTTTTTTCAATGCAGATAAGGAGGTGGCCCTAATTGTAGTTGCTCCTCTTTACTAAGCCGTGTAGTGCCTAAGTTCAATCCGAGTTCATGCCCCTCCTCCCATCTGGATGCAGAGTGCCTCTGTCAAAAGAGAAATTTTTTTTTTTTTTAATAATTTGTTTCTATTATTGCTGAAATGAATTATTGTATTTAATTAAATGAAATAAATTTATTTTTAAAAATTGTCATTTTATTTATTTTATTTCGTTATTACATCATTACTATATCACTATATGTATAAATAAATACATTATATATTTTATTTAGGTTTAAATAATAATTTCAACACTTTATCATAAACATAATATAATTCACAAACTTTGGTAACATTTTAGCCTTTTTTTTAAATATGGACCAAACTGAAATATGCCAAATATTAAAATCACTTCATCATTGTGTCCTTAACTAATTTTACTGCATTTTCAACTTTGAACCGAAATCACTCTTAAATTAGTACCCATTAACCAATTTCACCCTTATTTTAAATTTTTAAAATTTTACATAAAAATTTATTTTTCCATTCATTTTGCTTTTAAATTACATTTATTTTATAATATATTTAAATTATTTAGAATAAAACAATTTATCTCATTTTTATTTAACTTAATTCGATTAATATACTAATTAATTTAAAATATATTTTACAAATAAATAATTTATTTATGCATATAAGTTTTATTTGATTAAAGTAAATATTATATTTTTTTTCATTAAATTACATACCATTCTATTGTTAGTGATGTTGTTGAAGGTGGGTGTCATCCAACAAAAACTTTTGCACTTGTCACTCTTGATGGTAGTTCGGTATTTTACCATTTTCTTGGTTAATCATGTTCTTGATGAAGAACATAAATAAATTTTTAATTTAGATTTTCATTAATACAAACATTTAATTAGCAGAAACAAGACATTTCATCGTCCCTTCTGCCATTCTTTGGTACCTTGAAGAACAAAATTTATTTGATAGTTTTGCCGTTGTTATTTTTTTGTGTGTTTATGTTATTCGAAATAACTCAAATAGTATTCTAATTTTAATTTTTAATTAAATTTATAATTTAATAAAAATAAAAATAAAATATATAATTAATTAAATAAAAGTAATATGTATAAATAAATTATTTATTTATCTAAAATTATATTTTAAATTAATTAGTATCTAAATAAATTAAATAAAATTAGATAAATAATTTAAATTATTTTATTATAAATAATTAGATATATTTTAAAATAGATGTAATTTGAAAGGAAAATGAATGATAAAATATATTTGAGCACATTTTACTTCTAAAATCAGGTTGAAATTAGTTAATGAATACCAAATTAAGAGCGTTTTTAGTTTAAATCCTTGCCAGCAAAAAGATACACCTTTGATGAAAGAAAACGCTGGCTACAAAAAGATCTGTTTGAACCAGAGTAGATCGGACCAACAGAAATATAGATCTAGGAAATCCTTCCTCTTCCAGCTTAGAAAATCCCCAACCGAAGAATACCAAAGTACTAAAATATATAAAGAACGGAGATCTAAAGGAAACTAAAAGGAAAACTATGAAAAAAGAAAAAGTTTGGGCTACCGCCGGCAAAAAATGGACGACCGCAGTCCTAAAAAACCATGGGAGAGCTATTATGAAGAGGGAAGGAAAGTTAAGAGAGACGAGAGGAAAAAACCTATATCAAAACGTCAACTTGCGGATTTATAAAATCAAAACCGGAATTGCACCTTAAGGGAATTAAATTGCATTAAATCGCACCGCGGTTTTGTGAGCGGTTCCTTACTGTTTACTGTTCAAATTGCGACAATAATTAAACATTCAAAATCTTATGAAATGATGCAGTTTCTTTTTTAATTTTACATGATGATGTTTTGACACAAGAAATACAAAATAAAAAATAAAAAAGGGTTTTTGATATATGCAGCCCTTAGGGCTATATATAGACATTTAATATGGAAAAATTTTTTATTGAAAAAGTAAGAAGTCAATTTATTTTTTTTGAACAACTAAAAATTTTTCTTGGATAAGTGAGAAATCAATTTTTTCAATAAAAAATCTTTTCTCGTATTAAATGTTTATATGGAGCCTCAAAATCCAAAAATAAAATATTACAACCCGCAAACTGCATCTGCGGTTTTTCTAAATTACAAACCGCTGTCCACACCGCAAATGCGGTTAAACCGTTGTTGTGTGCGGGCGGTTTTGCTGTTACTGTTTATTTTCGCTTGACAGAGACTGAAGAAGGCTGGTGGTGATGTTAAGGAGTTTGGTAAAACAGAAAAATGGCGGATGCGAAGCACCCACGCCTCATCCTCCATGATTTCCTTTCACAGGATGAATGTAAAGAGCTGGAATTTATTCACAAGAGTAGCTGCACTGTTGGTTATAGACCCTGCGTCTTCTCCACCACTCTTTCTCATCTAATTGCTACCAATTCTCACCACTTCATTCTCCCTTTCGTTCCTATTAGAGGTCACCTTTCCTTCTTTTCTTCTCTAATTCAAATTATCCCCTATATTAATCTAAATTTTTCCTTTTCTCTTCTTCGGAGAACAGAGAGGTTGAAAGAAAAGGTAGAGGAATTCTTTGGTTGCGAGTTTGAGCTATTTGTTGAATTTACTGGTTTGATCAGGTGGGTATTTTTGTTTCTTCTTGCTAGAGTTGAATTTGATTACTTACCGGAATTCTTACTCTTTTTCTTTGATAGATTTTGTTGTGTAATTTTTTGATGTTTGATTCCTTTTTGTTGCATCAGCTGGAGTAGAGGAGCGAGCATCGGATGGCATAGTGATGATAATAGGTCCTACCTCAAACAGCGAGACTTCACGGTTAGTGGTGACATTTCTTATCAACCACTTCCATCCCTACGCTGCTTCTACTAATGCTGTTTCTTGTTTCTGTTGGTAAAAAGGCAGTCTGTTATTTGAATAGTTATGGTGAGGATTTCAAAGGGGGGCTTTTTCACTTCCAAGATGGGGACCCAACTACTATTGTTCCTATACCTGGAGTAAGTGCTCCTCCCTGATGACCTTTTCGGTTTGCCCCTCTCAGCCTCTAAACTTTGGGCTTTACAGTAACAGCTTGTTGTTATTTTGAAGGAAGAGTGTAAAAAATTTGGATAAACAGATCTCTTTGATGGATTGATTGGCTATGATATTTGGTAACTAGTTTTATTTTATCAGGATGTTGCAATATATACAGCTGACAGCCGCAATGTTCATTCCGTGGATGAGGTAAAAATGATCATGTTGACGATTTTTTTTCAATCTAATGTTGTTGATTTTATTTCTGGTAGTATTGTTTACACTAGTAAATAATCTTTTTCGCACACTTGCTCCACTAGAACTCTGGTGATGCGATGCATATTGCAGATGGCTATTTATGTCTATCTCGTGGTTATTTTCATGTTCTATATATTTTATTTGTGTTGTGCCAATATATATTAGGTAGCTGCTAGTTGCAAGTAGCACAATGTGCAGGCAAAAATGTAGGTAGCCATACTGGTTGAACCAGAAGCTTATGAATTATGACTTGGAAAACAACTAGTTATGTATTATATTAAAATACCTGTGCAACAAAACTATTTTAGGGGCTACTATAAGGTTAAAAGGAAATTGAATAGGCAGAACAGTAGCATCTGGAGTCATTGTTTTATCTGTGATATCAAACCAGTTTCTTCTCACTATTCAAAGTATGTTGGCAAACCTGAATTGATAATTGGAACGAGTATCAGACTAAACACATGATGTTGGAGGACGATTGTTCTTGGCCATATAATGTCTACTGAAAATAAAATTTTTGAAGTAGTGACTTTTGTGGCTTTAGACATCCATCTTCCATTTATAATGTGAAAACTTGGGGAAGCCTTATGATCTCCTCAATGATCTATGTTATCTGTTCATAGACTTATTTGATTGTTTCTGGTCCCATTGTTTTATATGCTAACTTGCTAGGTGCTTGCACAGGTAACGGGAGGAGAAAGACTTACTCTAACACTATGGTTTAGCCGTGATAGTGCTTATGATGAGGATGCTAAACTTATTTCCCTTCTATCACAAAACATGTTGCATAGTTCAAATAATTTGGCTGGATCAAATCTGCTCCCTGTCCTGGCATCCAGCAGCATGTACTGGTTTTCACCAGAATCAGGTTCTGATCAACAGTCAGGATTTAATATATGCTCTGCAAGAATACTTGGTCTTGGTTTTGATATTTATCCTTCTCGAGGAAAGAACTCCTTTTCAGATTTCACAGAGCTACTCATGGAGCCAGTGCAACTGGCTAGGGAAAATGAATTGTTTGAACGAGAATTTGTCAACATTTTGCACTTACTTCAGGTAGGAAATGCTTCTACCAATATATGTCAGTATTCTGAAGACTGTAGGTTAAATGCAATAATTCTCAACTCTAATCATTGTTGAGTGGCGTAATTATCTTTCTGATTATAATAATAAATTTTTGTTTAACAACATCCATAATATCATGACTGTGGCACTGAGGGAGAAAAAGAAATAAAAGAGAATGTGGACAAAAAACTCCCAAGTGTAGCCGATCAAAATAGTTTCTTATATCCGTATTGAAGGATTCAAGAATCAACTTGCATAGTCAATATCATTGGCATTTTATGAGGAATCTAGTATGCATATCTTGATGTAGTGCTTAAAAATTGCCTTTTGAAATCCTTTTAAAAAGTATCGAATACATAATTGATGATAAATTGATTTTTCAACCACATCTGATCCGTGCATTACACTGGTAATTTTCTTCAAATTAATGGAACCGTGATTTTCATTTCACTAATAGTTTGTTTTCACTTTTCACTTTGGATTAGGTTGTACAATTCTACTGCTGGAAGGCCTCAGAATTGCAAAGTTCTCGGCTTGAAGTAGAAACTGGTGAGGTAGTACAGTTATCACAATCGCAAAAGGAGAAAATTAGCGCCCTAAAATATCTTGTTTGGAAGGATAATGAACAGGCAGAGACGGTCTTTAGCTGTGCCAGTTGCAACAAGAACCGTAAATATTCTTTCACATGGGCAATGTTTTCTGCCGCTATTGCTGCATGGGAAGACTATACATGTAAACTGCACAAAGATTTACTAATGAGCTTACCATACTGGAGAACACATCAAATTATATACTGTGTTCCATCGGAAGGAGCTTAATGAGGCGTTTCAAGTGAGTTTATTACATTAACCGTTTCATTTGCAGCGTTTTAGATTTTGCTATCTGCTCGCCTTTGTAGTTTAAATTTGTCTGGGAGGGGAAAAAAGACTATTTTTTTTTCACAGGGTTAACTCTTATGTCCTTATTTTTGATACTGACCCTTCTCGTGTCCCCTAACTTTTGTTTTCCATTACTCTTAAATATTTTCTCCTATTTTTTCCCATTAAAATCTGCGAAATTGACAGTATTGCCCTCATATAAATTAAAACAAAATCAAAATTAAAGAAAACAAAACTTTCTGTTTGTAATAAATAGGAAATTAAAATGAAATTATTGATCGCCTATATATTTTTTCCATTGAAACACAACAAGATGAATGTATTTCCATCCTTTTTGCACTTGTCATGTTGTGTTTTAACGGATTCTGATGATGGTGTGAGAAATTTGGGATGCAAGTGTTGATTAGGGACATAAGTGTACTTGTTACTGTTTGGATGAATTGAAAATATGCTTTAAGCAATTTTCCTGATGTGATTTCAGTTTGTTTTCAACAGGTTTGCATGGGAAATCTCAAAAGGGAATCCCATCTTCTGGAAAATGGTGTAACGAGTCATCGTATACAAAAAGGTTAATTCATTCAACATCTTGAATTATATACCACTCACTGGAAATGCTTACGTCAATTTGAATGCAAGCATGGAAACCTCTGAAATGTGGATTCAACTAATTTATTTTTAAAACTAATTTTAGATATTTTCAAAATCTACTCTTCATATTTACTCTTAAATGGGTTTGGATGAAATTTTATTTTTGTTATTTAGTATATTCACCAATATTCATCCGCATCCGCAGTCTCTTTGCCATGATGTTACAAATAGGAGTGTGTATGGTACTTGGGTTCTCCGGTCCCGAACAAGAAATGTACCAAACCAGTGAAAAACCGATTTGTAAGAACTGAATTGTAATCGGAACTGAAAAATTATCAACGACTGTACTGAGAAAGGTTCTTAAATAGAATCGAATCTGAACTGAACCTAAAATCTGAAGAAACCGGTTATAATTAAAATAATTATATATATATATATATAAGACACAATATATCTATTATGGAACCTTTAAATGTAATTTGAACTTTAAAAATTATTATTAGTTTGGATCATGAAGTTTGAATGTTATTTTTATTGGTTATGTAATATTTAGAGTTTAAAACTTGCTTTTCATTATTTGAATTTATTGTTTTTGTTGTACGTTTAAGATAATTTTGTTGCTAAATTAGTATAATTTTAAGTATAAGATTTATTTTAATTACAAATTATAGGTTTTCCCGGAACCGGAACCAAATAACTAGTAATCAAAGAACCGAGTACTGAAAACGAAATCAGAATTGAAAAATTAGGAACCATACTAGAACTTGAACTGATCATGTGGTTCTAGAAAAGATTTTTCATTTTGGACGAACCGGTTAATCGGTACCAGGAAATATTCTTATAAAGAACCGTCCCCGAATTGGTTCCGCATATCCCTAGTTAAAAATTTCTTTTGCTTGAATTTGGCGGGGTTGATTTAATGGTTAGGCAGAAAGAAAAAGGTGAATTTAAAAAATTATCGAGTTAAATACAATTTGTTGAAACTATTATTATAAATAATGATACAGAAGATTACAGGTTGATTTATTTTTGTTAGTAATTACAAATTTTTATTTTTCTTTTAGTTTTAATATCTACAATGCGTTTTAATACCTATCTATATAATCCAAGTCCCTAAATAGCAGAATGATCCTCTTTAGAGATGCTAAATTGATGCAAAACATCGCCAACCACATCATAGAACACAAATTTAGCTTTATCTGCAGTGATTTGCACAGACATGAAACCTTGACCATCATGATATAATTTCATTTCCTCTGGATTCCATTCCCTTATGTCACCTCTCCAAGCCTTTGACCCACCTCCACTTGTTAGGTACTGAATTTTGCTGCTTTCATTATTAATTCAAGATTAATGTTATTAATTCCACATTAGTGTTAAAACTTTTTCTAAATGCTGATTAATTTTTACCTGTCTTTTCTAGCTATGTGCTGCATGCAATGATCATGTCCGTTCATGTAAACATCAACATTATGTTCCTGGGAAAATAGAAATTGCAAAATTCAAGATATCAAACATTGTTTTAGAAATTGATGAAATTAATTACTATATTTGATTACCTCTAGGATAGGAACAAGTTGTTGTATGAGCTCTTTTGTGAGGCCATGATGTCCAGCACTTAAGATGGCATGATGACCTACCACTATTTTCCATTTTGCATTTGAAATTCTTAGTGCTTCATCCAAATCCTATTGCAAATTTGGAAACTAACCCATTTTCAGAATGTGAATGTTTAGGCAATTAAGGAAATTATAGTAAAATTTACCTGCAACAAGTTGTCAAGATAAGCTTGTCTTGGAAGAACACCTCTCCAGTCATAGGTGCAATCAGGATTTTCAAAGTAATCATCCACAAATGGACTTGTGTCCACAAAGAAAAATTCAACAATTTCTATACAAATTCAGACCAAAATTTTATCAAAACGGGTATTAGAAAGGGCTGAAAATGTTATTTTTTTTTTTGTAATAGTATATACTTATGTATACCTGCATTGACAATGAAAGACCTCATGCAAAGCCATCTGCTGTCCTTCACCGTAAGAATGGGACTCAAAGCTGCTTCAACATCACCCCTATAATCATGGTTCCCAAGAACTGCCTCACAATTATATAATTAAAACTTTAATTAATCCATTCTCGTAATTCTAATTAACAATTAAGAATGTAAAATCTTACCGCTATACCATTGCTTTTGTAAGCTTGGGGCAGTATATATGTTAGTAAATGACTCGTAAAACGCAGGATCATTTACTCCCGTTAATCCGTATTCATAAAAATTATCTCCAGTTGATATTACAAAATCTATGTTCAGTTCTTCTCCAATTAATCCCATCTGAAAAACAGTTTTTTCTTTTGAAATTCAACATTTTGTAACCTTAATTCATTAGAAAGAAGAAAGAAAACAGAGAAAAGGAAGAAAAGAACCTGTGTAGCGACTCGAGATTGATTATATTCTCCTCTTCTTCCCCAATCTCCGATCACCAAGAAACTAAGAGATCCATCGGATTTTAATGGTTGCTCCAATCGGGGAAGTACTGCTAATGAACAACAAACAAATGTACAAACAAAAACAACAATAATAAGCAACCTGCAGGTAGCTTGAAAAGATACCATTTTTTTTTTCCTAGAAATGAAATGTAAATATCTTGTTTTCCCAACAAAATTGGAAACAAGAGAGAGGCTATATATATATATATGTGCGTGTGTGAAAGTATTTCATGGAGGGTGTAATTAAAATTTCCTTTAATAGTTTAGCGGTAAAGAAAATCAAATTAAATTTGTGATGTAAATTAATTAGAAGAAACTGATGGCTAAGCAGAAACTTTCAATAAGATTGCAGGCAAAAAAGAATGGAGGAGCGAGCAAGCAAAGATTGGTTGCCTAAATTTTGAGAAAGAATAATAAGGGAATATACAAGAATTTTGCTTAACACGTTGGTTTTCCTGAATTTCTTCTCTTCTAGTTCTTGGCCTCAACATAAGTCAAGCTATGCGATTCCTATATTTTAGTTTCTGTAATTCAATATAATTTTGGACTAAATCTCAGCTTATCTTAAAATTAGTACATGTAATGTAATTAATTTCCACTATAACATCATCTTCGATAGCTAAACAACAAATAGGCACTTGCTTTGCTTCAATCCATGTTAACTTGTTACCAAATCTTAGCATCTTCCTCTTATTTATTTTTTTTTTTTCCCTCTCTGGGCTTATTTATTTTAGGGAATAAAATGATTTTGTCCAGTTACTTTTAGAAAATCGAAGTAATTTGTGTCTGTATATTATATAATAGATTGTTTTGTCCTTTTATTTTAAAAAATTATACTATTTTATCTTTTTGTACTGATTTTTATTAAATCATAAAAAAAAAAAAGAATGATGACATAAATTAATTAGTTATGTCTCATTTGAATCATTTATTTATTTGAATCATTTATTTATTATAATTACAAATATAACATTAGTTTTGACTGAAACAATAATTATTTAAACTAATCGAGTAGCTTTTACGGTAAATAAGTGTTGTTTTAGTCAAAACTAATATTATAGGGCAAATAAAATATCCAAATGAGAAATATCTTTTTAATTTCCATCGCTGTTTGTGCTATAATGACAAAATAATATAATTTTATTAAATAAGAATATAAGTAATTTTATTTAGTTAGATAAAATACAAAATTACTATTCTGAGATGGATTAAAAACGGACGTAAAAAAAGCTTTATTTTTCCTACCCTTTTATTTTCTTCTCTAATCCAAACAATAAAAATGTCTTACGTTTTAATAAAACATGGATGGAGATTTATACAAAATTGTTCATCTTCTAATTTTGTTTTTTTTGGAAAAAAACTTTTATATTGACTGTGATGAAGTATTAATAAACTCTTATATTTGGACTTCTTATAATAATTGTTTTTTAACTTTTTTGAAAAATAAAATTTTTGATGGTAATAAAAAAATTCCTTTAATATATAAACATTACTAACTGAACAATCTCTTTTTTAAACATTATATTTCATCTTTTCAATTAGTTGATATATTATACATATAATTCAATAATAATAATAATAACAACAACAACATAACTAGTTGCAAAGCAGAAGATTACATAGTACAAAGC
Source organism: Croton laevigatus (assembly GCA_949640765.1). Lineage (NCBI taxonomy): Eukaryota > Viridiplantae > Streptophyta > Magnoliopsida > Malpighiales > Euphorbiaceae > Croton > Croton laevigatus. Next base: position 8,982 of record CATIWJ010034326.1, on the reverse strand, counting down.
CGCTAATTAAAAGCATATCTTGGAAATTGTTTAGTTCTGCTCCATTTATACAAAACGTTGCCAGAAACATCGTAGAACTCTGTTTCCACTTGCGTTTCTCTGATTTGCAGTGACATAAATCCTTGACCATCATAATAAAACTTCAGTTCATTTGGATCCCGCCATTCTACATATCCTCTCCATGCCTTTGATCCTCCTCCACTTGTTATGAACTGAATTGGACTGCATTTCCACACATTTCGTTTCATTCATTTAACTACAAAGTGTAACCTTTTTCTTCCTCTTTTATAATACCAAACTTAACTTACCTTTCGATGCTACTTATATGCTCCAAGCAATGATCGTGACCGTTTAAGTACAAGTCCACATCGTTTTCCTACGATTTAAATACATACAACATTATTTACACGGTAATTATGATTACATCTTTCTAAGTACGAAATAAAAAACGGAATTGATCATGTGTAATTTAATTACTTACCAGAAGGATTGGAAGTAGTCTTGCGTTGAGCTCTTGTGTGTTCCCATGGTGTCCTGCACTTTTTATTGTATGGTGACCTACCACGATCTTCCATTTTGCTGTCGATTCTTTCAAGGCATTGTCCAAATCCTAATCAATTATCATTAATTACTTATGTTAATCAGAGCAAGTTTATTTATTTTTAAGAAATGATAAGTCATTCGTTTTGTATCACCTTCAGAAGATTTGAAAGGTAAGCCTCTCTCGTAGGCAGTAAGCCGCTCCAGTCATAATGTCTCTTTTCATGGAAGTATTTTTCAGCAAAAGGAGTTGTGTCTACCATGAAAAATTCAGCTATTTCTGCAATAATATTAATTCTCTGTTAATACCTTGAAAATTTTATAAAGATGTAACATTAAGAAGAAAAGGTTAACTTCACCAGTGTCAATAATAAAAGATCTCAAGCAAAGCCATTTGCTATCTTTTTCTCTAAGGATTGGACTCAGTTGTGCCTCAACATCACCTCTGTAATCATGGTTGCCCAAAACTACAACACAGTGATAGTAATTAAAATGATTGATTAATTAATTGTTAATCCACCTTAATTAAGAGAAGATATTGTTTGTTTATTATACATACCACTATACCATTGCTTTTGCAAGCTGGGTGCTGTGTAAATTTTGGTGAAAGACTCGTCAAAAGCAGGATCATCCACTCCAGTCAATCCATCATCATAAAAATTATCTCCCGTTGATATTATAAAATCAATGTCCAATTTTTCTCCAATTACTCCCATCTAAAATGTCAAAAAAAAAAATTTTTTTTTCTTGATCAAGATCAATATTAGACAAACTAAAATATTATTGTCAGAATAATTACTAATTATATAATTATTAAGATGAAGACAAATCTCATCCATCAAGATTTGGATTAGAGTGACATAAAAAATGGTAATCATATAAATTATTATTAGAAAATGTGATGCACACATTTTTTTTTTTAAAAAAAAAAAATGAAGGCAGTTACAAAAATATAAAAAAAAAAAAGGTTGAATGACTAAAATAGCCACCCATGCATTTCTAGTTATATTAGTGGCAGAAGCTGATTGGTTGCAAAATAGCAAAGCACATTGATCTACTCTATATTAAAATAAAGGCTAAAAAGGCGATGTAGACATAATAATTAGGTTGCCGTATTCTGAATAATGTCCTCCACACGCAGCATCTATATGGAATCCAAAATGGAATTATGCTACTGCATCAACTTAAATTACCTTTAAGGAAAATATAACTAAAAGGAATATGTTGACGTGGCATCCACTCATTGGATGATTTGTCAGTTTGTCACAGTAGGTTTAACTTGTTCTATTGTCACACTCTCACTCATTTCATTCATTGACCTCTCTCTGCAGCTCCGCCTACGAAGTTTCCCCCTTGGATCCCATTTCTACGGATTAATAAAACCCCACACTGCTCTTAAAATCTAGTTTTAGACCCTAATAATAATTAACTTTGTCTGATTAACATATCAGAATTAATTTTTGCTTATAAAAATATAGATATATTGCTCAAATGGTAAAATTTGGGGTCATAATAAAAGGTAGAAATACATAAAAAAATAATTTATTTTCATGAAAGATGTAATAATAATGATGAAGAAAAGAAGAGAGATTAAAAAGACCTGAAGAGCAACTTGAGATTGGTTAAAAGCACCTCTTCTTCCCCAATCTCCAACAACCAAAAGGCTTAGTGAACCATCGGGTTTAGCAGCATGTGGAAAACGTTGAAGCTCTGCCGTAGAAACCGAAATATTGAAGCCCAAAACAATAGAAACTAAAAAGCTTAAAGCTAAAGCTTTGGCCATGACTGCAGCTTCTCAATGTTGGAGAGGAAGAAGATTAAAAGGAGAGAGGTGTGGGATGTGATATGTTCGGTTGGCGCTAGATACTCTTTTAATAGCAACAGTAGTGCGGAGCTAACCAAGGATGAATTTCAAACGGGGGAGGTTAATGATAATAATAATACTATAATAATTGGAGGGGCATATACTGATCACCATGAGCACAAACCAAACTTAAAATCTTGTCATAAATATACTACCTTTTTTTTCTGGTATCTTTACATTCATTATTTTATCAATACCAATACAAATTCATTTTTCACCAATACCAATACAGAAATAATAATAAACAATTACCAACCCTTTAAAAAACTTACTTTTTCACTAATACCAATAAAAAAATAATAATAAATAATTACAAAATTTACTATAAATAAAAATATAAACAACTCAAAAAAACACCTATATGTATATATTTCTCGTGTGTATAATTTCAAAAAATTATAATACTCTAGCTCATAATTTTATTATATCTTTTTTAAATAACAAGTAGATTTTTTGTTTGGCGCAACCAATTAATAATAACACTATCTATGTTTTTAAAAAAAAAATCTTAGTTTTAAAAAAAAATCATAATATCAAGCTTTATTAATAATTTCTTTTCTTTCTTATAAACAATTATTAACCATTTGTTAAAAAAAAAAGTGTCAATTTTGCGTACCCTGTACATGCGTACACGTAACTAAGAGATATATATATATATATATATATATATAGTTATATAAACCTTTGGGTGTTATCAAACTTTAATTACTAATGATGTGAAATTAACATATTTTTGAAGGAAAAAATAATTAATTTTAAACCAAAGTAGAAAATGAAATTAATTAACTTTTCAATCAACTATATTAAGTCATTCATGATGTGAAATTAACATATTTGTGTTTTGGCTTACTCTCATAATTAGGCTGTAACTTGTATGAAAGTCATTCATGTCTTGCTCGGCATCTGCCTACTCAATCGATGAACTCCAACTAGGTAACAAGTTTTGACACAATCGAAAGCTTGAACCTCCCAAGAATAAATTCAGACAAGCGTCCTCTTCAAATGCAAATGCTCTTACACCTTCAAAACTAACCTACTACACATGGCATGCTTTAATTATCGTCAAAATTCTAGTGCAGTGCATCGTTCTAAGGGAGGCTATTCTGCTATTATAAATAATTGAAGAAGATATAAAAATTTTCATTATTAATTTAATAAATTTATTATTGCTATGATCAATTATTATAAAAAGAGAATTTGATAAATTTGATGTCTAACATTTATAAAATGTTTTAATTTAGTATTTCACTGATTTTTTTTTTTTCCAAAATGGTATCTGAACTCATAAACTAATTCAATTCGATATATTTTGCTGAAGTGGCTTGCTAATTTTAAGGGGTTAAAAAGATCAATGAACCAATGACTCATGGATATGAAAATGTTCTAATTTGATGCTTAACATTTGTAAAATATTTTAATTTACTATTTTATCATTTTCCCTCAAATAACATTTTCGGCAGTGAATAGACAAAATAAAGGGTCCTTTTCTCACCTCTAGGAAGCAGGAACCCAAATATATAATTATTTTTTAAGATTAATGCTCTGTGTGGCTGGAATCACCTAAAATATGATCGGTTTTGAACCTCTTTTGTCATTGAAAACTGCAACGAAATTGGCCGATTATGTGTATTAATAGGTTTATCTTGGTCATTGAGTCACTAGTGTCCTTAAATCGAGTATAGAGTCATCAGAATGAGTGAATTCAAGTCAAAAAGTTAACCTGACCCGATGCATCTATTTGACCTGATAGTTTTTCGTTTTGGTTCAATTCTTGTTGACTTACGATGGCCTTTTATCTGAGAGTATCAATTGATTTTTCATATTGACCTCTTCATTTTGATGTAATCAATTGTGAGTTTTACTGCCATTAATGGCAGCTGAAAATAAAAGTAATCTAAATGATTTTTAGCTAATTATGGCCAAATGGTATACTAACCATCAAAACTAATTCCACATTTGTGTTCTTGGAAGTAAGACAATTGTAAAGAACTCTTACTTCATCTGCTCACTGCCAAAAATGAAATTTGATAAAAAAGGTGTAACACTAAATTGAAATATTTTACAAATTTTAACCAACAATTCGAAACATTTTATAAAACTTAAGTGCAAAATTGAAACATTTTCAAGTCTATGTTTCATCATTTTATTGGACTTTTAAACCTCATTGGAATCTAGTGATCCATGTCAGTAAAGTACACAAAATTGAATTAATTTAATGAGTTCATATATCATTTTGGACAAAAAAATATAATGAGACATCAAATTGAAATATTTTATAAACATTAGACGCCAAATTTATCAATTTCCCTTTAAAAATTTAAAATAATTATTAATATAAAATATTAATTATAAATGATTAGTGATTATATATAAAAATAAAAATTTTTAAAAGTAAAATATAATTAATTTAAAAATTAAAAATTCAACAAAATGACACATGAGCTATTTTTTAAATATACTATGTGATCAAATATGCCTTAATTTTTATTTTATTTTAATATATGTTATAGATTTGACATTTAAATTTATTTAATTAGTGTCTTAATTAATTTCTTTATTTTCTTATACCTTCTTATTTAAGAATGTCTATGCAATTCCATCTTTTTAAAAATAAAAATAGATATTTTAAAAAAAATAAGAATAGATATATTATTATTATTATTATTACAACTTGACATTTTTAGTGGAACAAATGTTCATATTATTATTAGACAGAGACCAATTCATTGTAATAAAAAAATTAGTTAGACCATTGTATTAATAATATGTAATAGGAATTTTAAACCATTACAAATGAAAAATAAAATAATTATCCTGATCTTCCATGATATCTATTTCTTCTATCATCAGAAAATGAAATATATATATATATCCTTCCAGTGATCAAATTCAAATGACATAAAAATTTTAATTATATGCCAACATATATATTAATGCTAATGCATCTTAAAACAATAGTTAGTTTATTGGTAAGTCAATTGAAAAAAAAAATTAAACTTAGATATATTAAGAAGGGAAATAAAACACATAGTCGTGCTTAAAAATCCAATAGCCAAATAAACATGTCTCATAGCCAATAACTCCTTTAAAGTTAATTTATAGAATGTTAAAAAAAATATATTTGAAAAATCATTGCCAAATACAATCAATATTATAGACAATGTTATTATTTTTTTTTTTTTCAATTCAAATTAGTGATTTAACCAATGTGCTATATAATATGGTGACCAACTTATTATAACACAATTTACTAACTATTAGACTAGACAATCGATCCACAGAAAATCCTATTCTTATCTTTAGAATTATAAAAAAATGAAAAAGTCTCAGTTTTAATATTATATTTGTAAGTCCAAACATTTATGAATTGTTTAACCCTCAAGTTCTTTCATTATTTTTTTAAGTCAATGAAATATATGTAACCTTAATAATTGAAATAAATGAACTACAATATTACTTCAAATAAATCAAAATATGTCATTTGAAAATGGAGTTATCTATAAGATTTCTCATTTGCCACTAACGATAATTTAGACTTGTGAAATAATTTCTATTATTTGTTGGTTTTGACTATTAAATTGTTTATTAATTTTATGTTTAATTTTTATTATTATGTAAAGAATTTTGTAAACTTATTCATTTGCTAATTCATAGTACAATTCACAATTTTTTTTTTTTTTTTACAATCCAATTGATTCTTTTATTCATAATTTGGTGGGATAAGTGAGAAGGGAAAGTTTAACTTTTTCGAAAGTAACTAAAGTAACTAAATTCCTGTGTTTGGAGAAGTATGGGGAATTGAGTAACTAACTTCTTTCCCATTAACATTCTCTTTTTAAGCTAAAGAAGTGCAGTTCTTTAGTATAATTAAATTTCTATTTTATTCTTAATTTTATATTTAAAAGTATTTATTTTTTATATATTTAGAATATTTTAATATTAATTTTTATTAGATAATTCAACCTTTCAAGAGTTTAAAAAAATTAACCAAACGAAATTTATTCTATATTTTTTGAGAATAACTTTCCTGTAAATATATTTTTGAGAACTTATTTTTTCAGAAAGTCTACCAAATGATGGCTTAAAATTTTACAAAAATAAAATAGAATATATAAATATTACATGTGGTCATTATCGTTTGTCTAGTGTTATAGTATTTTCCTTTTTCAGCTGTTTCCTTACTAAGGAGAGGAGGAGGTGGAAAGACACGTTTAATTGGTAGTTTGTGATCAATACTGCAGGGTGACGCGGATATATAGTGATGGTTATACACCAAAGTGGTAATATTAGATTAAAAGAATAATTAAAATATTCTTCATCTGGTTGGTTTGGTGTATACAAGAAAGAATTTTTTAATTTGTTAAAAAAAAAAAAGAATTTTTTAAATTATAAATATATATTTACTGTATTTATTGAGGATCATTTTTCAGTAATACAAAGTCTCATATTCTCGCGTGTGTGATTAGATACCTATATAAAAAAAAAAACTTTCCAGTGATGTTAATTTTTTACGATTATTCAGAATATATATATAACCAGTCAAGTTCATGAAAATATGTCAGCAATGATGAAGCTCGATGTGTAAACATTAATAAGTGGTGAAATAATTATCTTTTCAATTAAAAAAAAAAAAAATGTACGTGTTTGTACCAATGAAACTCATTAGAAACGAATTGTGACGGGAGCTATCGCTAAACTAATGAATTTTCAATGGACACGCATGTACAAACACGCACGCATCCTGTAAAACTAGTTGAAAAGCTACCTGATGGTAGTCTTGATATTAATTTAACTATTTTGATCATAAGTGCTAATTTTTAATATTATAAAGAATATGCTTTTTTTTTTTAAGCCTGTCCAATCTCGACTTTGCCCTAACTAATTCGGACTCAACCAATGTTGGTGAGCCTACTAGCAGAGATAGCTGTATATATTATAGATCTCGAATCTGATACCTATTTAAGTGAATTTAAATAGATTTTCACTTGGACTAACCTATTAGTAGTAGAATGTGCTATTTTGTTAACATTGAATTGAACTAAACGTTATGCAAGCGCAAGAGAGTAATCTAAGGGCAAGACATCTCTTTTTTAGGACTGAGATCTCGGGTTCGAAACTTATCAGAATCCCCTTTTTCAATATTCCCTCTAGAGTAGAATATTTATGCCAAAAAAAAAAAAAAAAACCTAGACGTTATGCTATTTTTAATAGTATTCATTAAATCTATAAGGAAGTTGCTGGGCAAGTGTTATAAGTTGTTGTTTTGCGAGTCATAACAGTTGGCCGCACCTTCATTCAATCACAAGACGAAGCCACCCATTACCAATTATAACAACTTTTACAGGGCTCCTATGCTTTATTTAGTTATTGAACTTTTCTTTTTTTCTTTTCTGGCATATCCTTGCTTATGTTATTCTAAGCCAATTTATGCTGTCATCAATTTGATTGGTTTATGCGATTTGTAATGTCTGCAAGTTTGATACCCACTTGTGCACTCAAAATCATTAAGAGATTATTTGGGATGAGAGATTTTAGTTGATTAAATTTAAACATTCATATAATCATTAAATTCTAACGTTTGTTGTCAAAAAAATGGGCATATGACATATCCGTCCTCCCTATAGTACTGTGTGCTCTATCATGTAATTTTTAACTTAAAAAAGTCCAAAATCAAGTAATATATATTTAAAAACAGCAACACCAACCCTTTTAAAAGTTTTTGTTCACTTTCTTATCAAAAGACCAGAATGTAGAACCACAGAAACAATAATGAAACTACATACAATATCATCATACAAAAATGGAGATTCGAAAAGATTCTATCCATTTTCAATGGACAAAAATTTCACCCAAATTTAATATTCTTTGCCCCTCCAAATTGAGAGGATATCCACACCATATCCACTGCTGCCGTTCTTCATTAATTTTTAGCCAATATAATATGAATATTATACTTTGCAACATCAAAATGAATGTATGAAAATGAAGTATCGTAGTGTTCTTCAGCAATGTTTTATATACATTTGCATTATTGAGGAAATTATCACATGGGTTGCAAATAATTTTTCCAAATATTGCCAGATTCATTCACGTGTAACACTTTTCGTCAGTTGCTAGTTGCCACAATTTTTTCAAAATCTCAATTATAGAAATTGGGAAGAATATCTTCACAATATATTCTCCCTTTGAATGGGAAAAGTTATAAGAATTGAATAATGATTTCTTCTTTTTTATATACTAGTATTTTACCCGCGCGATGCGCGGTAGTGTATAATACAAACAAAATATTAAGATTTGTGAAAAAAATTTAAAACAATTATTAAAAATTAGTTTAATAATATATCATTCTAGATTCATAAACACTTCTTTGTAGACAACATTAACAGCTTCGTCTGTTATTTTCCCCTTGTCATCAGTGACTAAGATTTTCAATCCTCGTCTGCTTGTGACCCTAGAAAGAGCAACATACAATTGACCATGTGTTGAATAGAATGTTCAATAATAAAATTATTTACCTTTTCATCTTGAACAATCATTTCTATAGCAATTAAATTGTTCGGATTCGTGCGTTGTGTAAC
>CATIWJ010034319.1:0-24515 GCA_949640765.1 Croton laevigatus | reverse complement strand
CACATAACTCTCTCTTGGTTTTGTTTCATCTCTACATGTTTGTCTATCTCTTGCTACTGGAAGTGCCCTTTATTTATAGGGCTATAAACATATGTGAACAAGCTCCATCTTTGGTCAACAATGGAGGCTTCAACAATGGTGACTTGGTGGCTTCAACAATGATGGCTACAGCTTGATGACAACTTGATGCCATCTAGAAGCTGAAAAATTTGACATTAACAAATACATGAAGAAGCTGGATAATTCTAGAACCAACAAATCTCCCCCTCCAGGCTCTTCCGAAATTCACTCGTTTTGATGAAGCCTTTATACCGCAAACTTCCTACTTCTGAAACGTAGGGTACTTCATCCACTTTCTTCTTTTCTTTCTCAGAAAAGGAACAACTCCTCTTGAAAGCTCTTTTGGCTCCCCTTGCTTCTGAACTCCCCCTTACTCAATCAATACCTTCCCTCTTTCTCTGAACATTTTAGAGTAAGGTATCACATTCTGATTCGTAAATCTTGAACAAGTGAAAACCACATGGAGACTATCGCAGCTCCGTATATCTCCTTCTTTTCGATCATAACGAAAAGAGCAAATCTGTCAAATCATCTTGCACCGTCGTTCTCAACCAACGGGACACGCCGCCTGACCTTCACTATATCAGGAAGACTTTCAATACAAGGCACCACAGGGATGCTTGACAAATCTTCATTTTTCTCTCTTTCACCTATTGTCATAGTGAAAGGAAATCACCTTCCTCTGAATCACCATACCAGAGGGAATAACTCTTCATGTGGAACTCATCTTTACGTATCTCATTCCTCGGAATCACCATACCGGAGGTAATAGCCATCATCTTGATCCGTGTCTCCATTGATAGTCATCGGATCGTAATCTTCCATTCTTCCACATATCTAAATTAGATCGTATCCGCGCTTGAAAACTTCATGAGAAAATGCCTCAAATTTGCTTGTATTGGACTGTATGGGCAAAATTAGGCAAACTCGAGCCCACGATTGGATTCGGAATGCTCGAAAACCTTAGAAACCGGTCTGACCCCTTTAGAAGCCGGCCTGGAACAACTTGAACCAGGCCTCAAAATGCACTGAATCGAACCATATCGGTTCAAACCAGTGGGTTCAAAATCTGCTGACGTGGCAGAAGGAGAGTTTTGCCACGTGTCAGCTCCAGAGAAGCCGGCCTGAAGATGACACGGCAGATGACGCGGACTGCTGAGTCGACAACTGGAGCTGACGTGGATGGTGGCGATGCGTTGGTGCGTGCGGCGTTCTCTGGCGTCCGTTCAGCCTCCGCAAAATTGCAGCGTCCTCCTTTCAACTAGCCCGACCTAGTCATGTGATGAAATTTTACTTCCGAGCAAATTTTAAAATCTCCATTTTCGGACCGCATGAATTTTTTCGAGGAAAAATTCCGAAAACCTATGATGAGCTTAACCTGTCTCTGATACCACTTGTTAGGTCCCTTTAATGAGATTACGTATTAAATAACATGCATCGGAATAAAAATATCAACACCTAAATTTAACGTGGCTCACCCTTAACCGATTAGGGCTACGTCCAGGGAACAAACTATGAATAATTCTTCCACTATTAAAAATAGTAGGTATACAGAGATTGAGACAAAAATAGTGGCACTTAAAGTGTTTCTCACAAACACCCAACAATATTTTCTTCACTATTTTCTACACCCAAGTTTTAATTCTTTTTCATTTTTTGAGTGGCTCTACTAAGAATTTAGTGAACATAGGAATAAAGCTACTGTATTTATTTTTTTGTAATCTCCAATTACTCTAGGCCGTAGCTGGAGTATCCTATTTGTACCAAAGTCAATTCATTTAGCGGCCGTATCAAAAGTTATTCAATTCTATTTTTACCCAAAATTCAAACTGGGTGGTTCGCAGTACTGCTCAGTATATGATGCATCATACCTTTATCTCACTAGTTCAACTAATCTAAGTAGAGCAAAATATTATTTTCAAAGTACAATCTCAATTCATTCCAAATCGCAATTTAATTCATAAATAATATTCTTCTCAAAATTTGCAATTTAAATCACACGTAATATTTTACTTAATATTCATAAATCTTATTTTATCACAATAACAATTATTTTAAAGTCTCATAATAAATCAATAGTAATTTTTATAAACATGCAACAAAATAAGTTACCGGTATTTTAATAGTTAAAGTATCAAATCTTATTTTAGCGGTCTCCTTTAATCCGCAGTCCCTTTTTGTTTCAAATCTTCCTCTTTCTTACCGGACGGTCCTAACGTCATATTTATAAACATATTTTTGTAAGTTTTAATTCTAAATATTTTTTTTAAATTACCTTTTTAAATTTTGGTTACTCAATTTAATTTCTTATAGTTATTTTAATTCCCTTGTTATTTTCTAATTTGAATGTCTTACATTTAATTTATTTAGGACCTAAGTAAATTTATATATGAATTTTTATTTATTAATTCTACTGCCAATTATATATATATATATTTTTCTAATGTCCTATATTTATTTCTATTTAATTTATTTTTCTATAGTTGTTATTTTAGACCCTATTTTATTTTCTATGTTAAAAACACCTAAATATTCACTAATAAATTTTAAGTACATGCATATATATATATAATTACCTATTTTTAGTATACTGTCCAGATTATATTTTTTTTTATTATTATTTTCTATACAATTTATTTTTCTATAGTTATTCATTTAAATCTCTTTTTATTTCCTAAGTGAAAAGTATCTAAATTTTAATTTACTAAGCTCTAAATATTTTTATAACAAAATCAACTCTATATAATTAAATTATTAAGGTTCCAGAATATATTTTGGGGTCTAATTAATTTTTCTAAGTCCCTAATTATGTTAAAATCCGAAATAATCACAAATAAATTAATTAATTAGGCTTCTGGACTAAATTGAATATCTAAATAAACTATCTGGGGCCAAATTATAAATATAAAAGGGCGGAGGGACCTACTTGAAGACGGCTGAAAGTTCTGTGGGTCAAAATCGAAGGCGCCAGAAAGCTAAGGTATCGGATCGAAGATTGGCTCCAAAACGCGTGAACAGTGCCGCGTTTTGCCAATGAACCTGACTCGCCTCAGACCGACTCGCGCCAACTGAACCGCAGCCTTGAATCGAACCGTCATCCCCTCCAAATAGCAGTTACTGTTCACGCTGCAGCTCCGATTTTCCAACAGCCATATCTCCGTTCTCCGGCATCCGTTTCAGGCAAACGATATACCGTTCTCTTCCTCTCTCCACCGACTATCGCCTCGCAACAACAGATGGGACGGATAGTTGGTTGAAGACGATGAAAATCAAGAAGAACAGAGGTAACATTTTTTCCCCTTTTTTGAAGTTGACCGGCCGTAAAACTCGATTTCCGGCCACCTGCTACGGCGTTCCTTACGTCCAGGTTGATCAGCAAACTCCCAGAAGTCGTTTGGTGGTCTTAGTTTTAAGTTTCAATGCAAGATAGTAAAACCACCATGAAAATTCCTTCCTCTGCTAAGTTTTCAATTTTTAGAGCAAGAAAATGCTCTCTGCTTCCACTACTTCCTCTTTTAATCCAACCCACTGCTACTCTAGTCTGTCCCAACACTTTCAACAGCCCATGTTCTTGTGTCTACTGTCATAATTTTCCTTCCTTTTTCTCTTATGTTCTCACGTTACTCTTGCTTCCAAAGCACATGAGTAACATGCCAAAGCTACATTTATTCTCTGCACAAACGGTCACCGTTCATGCTTCCTATAACACTGCCTTTTCCTTATTATTATTATTATTATTATTATTATTACTAATTTATTATTATTATTATTATTATTATTATTATTATTATTATTATGATTGTTGATATAATTATTAGTATTATTATTATTATTATTATTATTATTAACTTCATGTACACTATAATTTTTATATTTATAATATCATTTATTATAATTATTGTATTTATTTATTTATTTATTCACTTAGTGTTCTATTTTTATTTTTGAAAGGTACCCACGTAAATTCTCTATATCGAAAGCCTCTCGAGATCGAAACGAATATTTTACTATGCTATGCTAAAATTAGCAACAAAATTATTGCGGTCGATTACTATTAATTATTCACTTAATACAAAATATCTGCAAAATTACAAACTGGTCCTCCATAATAATTTTGTAATTAAAATTAGGATGTGTCATAAGCGACCTACTGATTATGTGTCTAGGCATGAATGCCTTGGATGACTGACTTTGATCCTCATCTGTTTAGGCCAGGTGGTGGATTCGCCTCACACAAAGCAACTTGCTCCTTGTGTGTCTGGGAATGAATGCCTCGGATAATGGGCTTTAGTCCTCATCTGCTCGGGTTAGGTGGTGGATTCACTTTACACAAAAGACCTGCTCCTTGTGTACCTGGGCATTGATCAATTTAACACCTCACATGCTTGACCTGCTCCTTGTGTACCTGGGCATTGATCAATTTAATGCCTCACATGCTTGACCTGCTTTTATGTGATTGTGCTTCAAATTCGAAACCTCGTATGAGCAACTTACTTCTTATGTGCTTAGGCAAAAAATATTGCCTCGGTCGATGGACTTTGATCCTCCTCTGCTTGGGCCATATAGTGGTTTGCCTTACACAAACGACATGCTTTTTGTGTGCCTGGGTATGATCAATTCAATGCCTCACATGCGCAACTTGCTTCCATGTACTAATGTGCTTGGGCAAAAAATATTGCCTCAAATGACGGACTTTGATCATCATTTGCTTGAGCCAAGTGGTGGTTCACCTCACATAAGTGACTTGCTTCTTGTGTGCTTGGACATGATCAATTCAACACCTCACATAAGCAATATGCTCCTCATATGCTTAGGTTAAAGAAATTTTCCTAACAACAACAATTTACTTATCAAGGGTCAACGCCACTATTTAATGGTACGTATAATTAATTTAGTTGAAATTTTCTAAGTATAAATGGAATATATATATATATATATATATATATATATATATATATATATATATATATATATATATATATATATCGACCTCAAGATTTCCATCAAGGATCTACCTTTTTACATATGTTACGGATCAGTTAAACTTTATTTAGGTTACATTTTCTTGTTCGTTAGGAAGTTATATAAGGTATAGAGACTGCTTAAAGTTATAAGAGGTGACCTCCGTTACATAATATCAGTATACTTGTAAAGTAATTTAGGAATGATGAATAATTTTTTTATTTCAAAATGTAAAGTCACAATGTTTAAAAGCGACCTCAAGGTCGCCCTAAGAATTTATAAGTCGAACAAAACTTACCTAGCTATATGTACAACTCATAACATCAGCTATGTATAAAGAAAATTTGTCCTAAAATCTGCACTAAGTCTTCATTGGAAGCTGTTGGAGGATTTCCTTGGTGTAGCCCTTCATCTTTTTGAGCAACCTGAGCCAAGGGTTGTAAGATCTCTTATGCTTTGGCAGAGGGAGGGGGGGAGGGGAGGATTCATGTTATCATAACCAATAGAGTCATCTGGTACTTCATTTTCTTCATGAACCTCTCTCCACTTTCCTCGTCTCCGGACTCACTCCCCCTAGCTGGAACATCGACCTCAAGGTTTGGTCATGAAAAAGAGGTAGGTTCCATCTCCAAGATGAACGAGAGGCGACATAAATTAGTGAAGATTATGCAAATTGCATAAACAAGAAACAGACATATTTCATGATAGAAATGGTTTTTTTCCTTTAATAATGAGCACAAATATTTTCAGTAAAATCTGCTGAGTTTATAAGTCAATGTAGAAAATGGCATCCTAATCTTAATATCTGAAGTGCACAAGTGAGACAAAGCATAATATAGACCAATAAGAACACACTTTTTCTGTAAAACCATAATTTAATTATAAAAATAGACCCACTTTCACTAATTATAAAAACAAAACCATTTCATACAATTAGACAACTACAATTATTCAATTAGTATAATTATAATTCACACCATTTTAGGCAGTTAGAGCTTGAACCATTTCAATCACATAACCAATTCACTCTCAACACATAACCAATTCAATCATAGAGCTCTATCATTTTAATGACACATATAAAACTATTTCATTAAAAGTAAACCCTATGATGTATAATAAATCAATAAATTTACAAGAACCAACAAATATATACATTAAATAATGAAACGAAAATAAATAATGAAATGAACAAAATGAAGGTTTAAGAAGTAAACTGACTTGAAAAAATGAAGAACTCGATGAAGCTTCTTCAATGTCGTCGACAAACTGACAGCAGAAAGGAGGGGAGCAGGCGAGTTACTTCTGAAGGCTCCGCGTCACCTTGGAATCTTGGAACGGCTTCGTCATCGATTAGAAGATGACTAGATTTCTTGTTGATTTTTTTTTTTTTGTTTGAAGAAAATGGAAATCAAATTTTGCAATAGAGAAAATCAATAACCTTCTGATCAACAAACATAGCAAATAACGAAACGAAAACAAAAATGAAGGTTTAAAAGTAAACTCACTTGGAAAAATTAACTCAATGAGCTTCTTCAACCTCGACAACAAATTGACAGCATAAAGGAGGAGTGGAGGCAAGTTGCTGTTGAAGGTTTCTCCTCGCATTGGATTCCTGGAATGACATCGTTGTCGATCGAAGGATGGCTTGATTTCTTATTGATTTTTTTTTTTGCTCGAAGAAAATGGAAATCAAATTTTGCAATAGAGAAAATCGATAACCTTTTAATCGTTCTTATTCTTCTTCGACATTCCGAACGAGAATGATGAGCAGCTTCCGCGGTGGCGACTTGGACTGAAGCCAATTTTATCATAATTTTTTTAAAAATATGTTAATTTTGTAAAAAAAAAGGTAAAAAAGGGTATTTTTGTCAAAAAAAAAGAAGTGTGCTAGTTTTGTGTTTTCCCAATTTCCTTAGAGCATCTCCGATGGTAATGTGAATTACTGCTGATGTGTCGATTGGAATAGAAGTTATGAACAATTACGTGGCTAATTGTTTATTTTAAAAATTTAACTTTTAAAAAACTACCTCCAATGCAATATATTCCATTTTTCATTTACTTCTTTTGATGTGGACAATGTCTAGAAGACATTCCAGAATTAGAAGATCTACTAGATATTGCATATTGACATGTCAGCTGTACGGTCAAATAGATATTAACATTGTAGATTTTTTCAAAAAAATTTACTTTTATTTTTTTGACGTGTCCATCAAATAGAAGTAATTTATCGTTGCATTGGAGATACTCTTAGAGCATCGGCAATGCTAATGTGGACTGTAACTAATGTGTCACATAAAATAGAATGTATGTACGGTTATGTATGTGATCAAATTTTTATTTATAACATTAAAAAATTTATTTTCAATGCAATATCTTTTATCCTATATTTTCTCTTTTTTTTTTGTTCACAATTTAATACGAAACTAAATAGTATTAATTTAGACATTGTTAAGTAGATCTTTTATTTTTAGAGGGTCAATTAAATAATATCGATTGATACATCAATTTGACTATGAAATAAATATTCACATTAAATACAATTTTTATTTTTTCGACATGGCAAGTAGATTAAAGCAATGATGCTCTTAGTACGCAGAGTCGGCCTTTCCCAATTGCTCTCGGATTCGGACCGAAAACGACGCGCGACTGTATTAATTCTATCCAGCTCCTATAAATCTAAAAAATCGAAATTCAAGTTGGGGTGGATTCAGGAAACGAGGCTCAAATTACGAATCCTAATATATTTGTGAACCCTAGATCTTTAATCGCCGATCAACCTTCCGGCCTCTGTTTCTGCTCAGGAAATTTGTCGACATGGATGATAGCTGCGCGGTGTGCGCTGATACCCTGGAATGGGTGGCCTATGGACCATGTGGCCATCGAGATGTCTGCTCGACCTGCGTGGTTCGTCTTCGCTTTATTTGCAACGATCGACGATGCTGCATCTGCAAGACCGAATCTC
Organism: Croton laevigatus; assembly: GCA_949640765.1. NCBI lineage: Eukaryota > Viridiplantae > Streptophyta > Magnoliopsida > Malpighiales > Euphorbiaceae > Croton > Croton laevigatus. The sequence continues at coordinate 16,528 of CATIWJ010034319.1, read as the reverse complement.
CCATCATCTTTGTCACGAAGGTCAGGGTTTTTCTACTTTGATAATATTTAATCTAATTGCCATTGTTTTGTCCTCTCAATTCAAAACCTTTAGTGATTGAGTCCTGGCTTTGATTGTGTTGTAGGCTTTAGGGGATTATACGAGGATGATTAATGACTTAACGGTCTTGCCATCTGAACCCAGGGAGGGTAGAATTGGGTCGTATTGGTACCATGAGGACACACAAGCTTATTTTGATGATGCGGACCATTACAAGATGATAAAGGCTATGTGCAGGCTTTCATGTAGTGTATGCGACAAGATGGATGAAGAATCTAATGATGGCTCTAAGCGACGGGGGAAGTTTAGAAATATAGAGCAGTTGAAGGGCCATTTATTTCACAGACACAGATTGGTTATGTGCAGTCTTTGTCTAGAAGGACGGAAGGTAAATATTGAACCTTTGTTAGAATGATTTTTAGGTTGCATTGAGGCATGTACTCGTTGACATTGTTGAAATGGTGTAAACCTGTTGCTTGTATTATTATTGGGTTTACTGAAATCATCTCTGTTTTCTTTTGGATTAGAAGTTTGATATCTCCAGCCTCTTCTTCTTTCTATATTTTTCTTACTATGTTTGGTTTCTTTCGAATTTCATAGGTGTTCATTTGTGAACAAAAGCTTTACACTAGGGCGCAACTTAATCAGCACATAAACACTGGCGATTCTGAAGTTGATGGTACTGAGAGTGAGAGAGGCGGATTTACGGGGCATCCCATGTGTGAATTCTGCAAATCTCCGTTCTATGGAGACAATGAATTGTACTCACATATGTCTACTGAACACTATACTTGTCATATATGCCAAAGGTGACTTATACATAGCTTATGAGTTTTTTTTTTTTTGGGATACCATATAAGGTTGTTCCATCTAATCTATAAAACTTGCCCATGCAGGCAGCATCCTGGACAGTATGAGTACTACAAGAACTATGATGACCTTGAGGTATCGCATTTATCTTGTATTTTTTTTTTTTTTTGGCATCATTTGTCTAAGTTAACATTAGGATGTTCAAATTTCTTCTTCTAATGAGCAAAACTTGCTGGTTGTAGATTCACTTCCGCCGAGAACATTTCCTGTGTGAAGATGAGGCTTGTCTAGCCAAAAAGTTTATTGTGTTTCAGACTGAAGCAGAAATGAAGGTATGAGTATTGGAGTTTGTTATTTATTTATTTATTATTTTTTTTTATGCATGTCAGTCTGTGATTCTCTGTTCGTGGTTGTTTATCTGTTGGATCTCTTTTATTTTATTATCTACTGGTGCTTGTTGACTGGAGTGCTTCAAGTTGTTGACCTTTGTTCTCATTATCTTTCAGCGGCACAACACAATCGAACATGGTGGGCGCATGTCTCGTGCCCAGCGCAATGCTGCTCTTCAGGTATTGTTTGGATAATTTAGTAATTTTTGTTCAATCTACCTTTTTATAGCCACTGTGGCTACTCTTTTTGATGGTCATTGATAAAGTGTTTGTTTTTTAACATTAGATACCAACTAGCTTTCGATATAGGCGAAGTAGTGAACAAGATAATCGCCGTGGCAGGGGAAGGACATTCCGCCGTGATCAATATGATAATCAATTATCTATAGCTATCCAAGCAAGTCTGGAGACAGCTCACCCAGAAAGCGCATCTCATGATCAGCCATCATCATCATCTAGTGCGCAAGTAGCACCTGCTCTTGGTGATGCTGATGATATTGATCCATTAATTCAGCCTTTTGAATCATTAAATGCTACAGATTCAGATGTGCCTTCAAGATATCTTCAAGCCTTGGGGCAAGGTTCTAGGAAGACTCCTTTGGAAGAATCTTCCTTTCCTCCACTTCTTATGAATGCCAACAGTAATCAACAGAAGTCCAAACAAGAATTAGAAGGCTTGTCTAATAATACTATGGCAGCACTTCTTCAACGCAAAAACCGAAATGTAACTGTTGCTAATTCAACTGTTAATTCAGCTCAGGCATGGCCAGCACCGGCTCGTGGTAATGCTTCTGGTAGTTCAATGCATTGGCCTAACATGAACCTTGCACCTTCAACTTCACGAAGCACTGTGGGTGGACCTTCTTCATCTAGTTATGCAAGTTCTATTCTGTTGCAGGCTCGACCCACGCTAGCTCAGGGGCATTTCTCTACTGGTCGTGCAGGAAACTCGAGCAACACAAATAAGATCAGCCATTCTGCATCAGCTCCGAATCTTTCTGACAGCAGAGCACTGAAACCACCAGTTTCAGATTTCCCTCCATTTTCTGTTGTTCAAACTCGCAAGGTGCCCCCTAGTAGCTCGGTTTTACCAGATGTAGGTGATGTACAAACTGCAAACAAGTCACTAGTGGAAAAGATACGAGATGCTCTAGAGTATGACGAGGATAAATATTCTTCTTTTAAAGACATTTCTGCGGAGTATCGTCAGGGTGCAATTGATGCGGAGAACTACTTGTATTATGTGCAGCAATATGGTCTGTCACATCTTGTTCTTGAGTTGGCTAGACTTTGCCCTGATTCTCAGAAGCAAAAAGAACTAATTGGCACCTACAATGCTAGTTTGAGAGGCAAAAGTGCACAAGAGAATGGTTGGGGTGGTGACAGTGGCCATTTGAAAGATGGACTGGCAGATAATGTTTTGAGCACTGTTCGGACACTGCAGTCACAATACAAGCCTTCAGAAGAAGAGGTGGAGGTGCTGTCAAAAGATGGGTATCGCCCTACCAAGGGAAAAAGTAGTGTAATGGTTGATGAGAAACAGAGCAGGAAAAATGATCCAATACCCATTGCCAGTGGATCTAATCAGAATGATAGAGATGGAAGAAGTGGGTCTAAACAAAAAAAGAAAACCTCAAAGTTTCATAGGGCGAGGCTGGGTGATGGTTCAATGTCAGCACTATTGGATCTTGGAAACTCTGATCCTGACCCTGATCCTGATCCAAATCCATCTGTTGGTCAGTCAGACGGTAGCAATATACCGAATGGAGGATTACCTGTTCGTGGTGTTTGGCGCAAAGGGGGAGGTCAGAAACTCTTTCCATAATCTATAATCTTGGGAAGTGAAAAAGATGTTAATATATCACTTGAAAAAGATGGAAAATTTTACAGCGGTTGTTTTGATTGCAAATATTAGGAAGTATCACATAACATCACATCGTTTATCAGTTTGTTTTGTTTTGTATTAAGGTGGTGAATTTGTGCCCCTGTATTTTTTGACTAAAATTGCTAGTTGGCTCCCCTGTTGTATCTTGATGATCAGAAGTGTTTATAAACATTGCAGATAATAAGAACACGTTGATTTTGTTGCTCATTTACAAGAGATGCTTGTTTCCATGGGTAGAATTGAGTTATTTTGCTTGATGCAGAAATAGAAATCTGAAATATCCAGAAATTTTTTTTCAAGAGTCTCAAGAATAACAGAATTATGAATGTAAAGTAAAATTAAAGTCTTCCTTTCAACCGCTGGGGCAGAGTCTTTGGATATAACTTGGAAATATATACAGCATTTATTATGTCCCATTTGAAAGATAAGCAATAGTTAAAATCAAATAGCAAGACTGTACACCAATTTGTTATTGTTCATTGGTTACATAAAAGTAGTAGCATGACCAAAGGTTTTCTCGCTACTGTAACACATATACAGAAATCCATCCTCGTCCTTGAAGGATTCATAGACAGAGTTCATCAGAGTAGCTGCAGATAAGTTATACATAGCAAATTATTAGAGAGTTGGCACAGTTGAGCGTCTTAACCTATATATGACAAAAATGCAAACTGCTTTACCCGTCTGAGGCAAAGTATTCGCTACGAACACAAAAAGAGCTTTCCCTGGTGCCAAATGAAGCCTGCTGCCCAGTACATGAATGAATTGCCCAACAGACATATCTCGAGGAACTAGATATCTGTAATTTGAGGAAGAATGATATAGTAAATTTTAAGGATTAGTACTGGTAGCATAATTAACATAGATGCTAGCAAATGCTTGTGCAATTTGAGATTCTATCCTACAGAATTAAAACTTCATATGCTAGAAATTTGGAAGAGTGGCTTTTTCCAAAATGCCAACAACAATTCCTTCGAAATCTCTGCAGTTTTAACATAACTGGATTTCCAGTTTCAATAACCTCTAACTGGATAGAGCTAAATTTTCTCACCAAGTACTTTTCATAATGGTCAGTCACCATTACTTAGTGGAATGGACCTACACCCAGTTGTAACATGGCCGAAACTGGGAACAACATGATGCAATAACAATTATGCAAATATGTCATTTCATCAAAAACGGACCAATTTGCTAATCATAACAATGTTCAAACTCAAGAGATTGATGGATTACAGCTTAATCCACCCTGTGAGCTGCTTAATACTTGATGACCTATAAATTTTTCACAGAGATCTCATGCTTTAGAACTCTAATGCAATCAATTAAAAGTAGCATTCAACCTTTTCTAACAAGCACAAATCTATATTTACAATATTTTTTGCCCAGAAACTTAGCAGCCTACATATATCTTTTCGGCATTCTCAAAACGAAAAAGGTAAGCTGAAGCTGAAACTTACTTCTTTTTTTCCATTTCGGGAAGGTCGGCTCTGCTATACCTCTCTACAATTACCTGCAAGATGATAATAACACCAAAAATTATATCCGATCCCATGAATCAGCCATTAGAATTCAAACTTTTCAGTTTAAGCTTCATTGTTCTAGATTTGTCTAATTTGACAGGACAACCGGAGTAAAAATGCTATTTAAGGTCAAAAGATATGCTTAATAAACACTATTAAATTCGTTAATTGAATCAGGAAGAACTCACAGGAACTCGATCAGGGTATTTGGCAATAATATTGCGCGATTCTTCGAGTCTTTGCTCTGTGATACAATCAATTCGAAAATGAAGAGAAGTTAAGAACAGAAAAGCAAGGAAATTTTATCAAGATTTGAAGAAAAAGAAGAAACAAACCGAAAGTGAACTCATCCTTGAAAGAATTAGTCTTCCCCATTTTCAATCCGGTTAGGTTGAGAGGTTAGAGAGAAGAAGAAGATGCAGAAAGATAAATGACAGGAGACTACGGAATACGGATAAAGCACGCCAGCACGGAACTGATTTTCGCAACGGTTACGTTAGCTCGCTGGACGGTTATGTAAGAAACCGGAAGATTTTGTACGCCCATTAGATTCCAACTTCTGGCCCATTAAATTCAGCCCATCAAGCCCTTTATTTATTTATTTCAAACAGAAAGTTGCAGACGAACGAGAACAACAACTGAACAACAGAGCAAGAAGAAGCGGCAGCTATGGCGGAGCAGCAACAGAGTAATTGGCGGCTACACAGCGGGCAATATCTAGGGGAAATCTCTGCTCTCTGTTTCCTTCATTTACCTTCTCACTTGTCTTCTGTTCCTTATCTCCTTGCTGGTACGCTTCGTATTTCATTGCAAATTGTTTTATCAAATTCTCTCCTAGCTTCTTACTTGCCAGCACAATATTGAGATTCTATTTAGTTTCTAATTTCTTGTTTTAAACAGGAACGGGTTCGCAAATGCTACTATATGATTTAGAAGAAGTGAGAATAGTTGGGTCGTTTAAAGTGTTTGAAGGGATTCGTGTGCATGGAATTACTTGTGGCTCCATAGATATTACTCAAGGATCATTTTCAACAACAATCGACTTTAAAGTCGTCATCTTTGGTGAAAAGAGAGTGAAGCTGTTTAACTTGCATATTGAAACTGCATTCAAGTTTCAAAATAAACCAAAAGTTTTTGTAGATTTAGCTTTAATCTATTCCTTACCTAAGTTCAGCCATTGGGTTTTGGATGTGTCCTTTTTGAAGGTAAAACTCCCTTTAATTGTTTTTAGCTCATGTCTTAATTATTTTTGTTGGTTAATTTGTTTCTTTAATTTATGCTAGAACTATGCAAAGTCTAAACACGAAGAGGGCAGCCACTGTCTAGCTATTGGATGTAGTGATAATTCAGTAAGTGTGTGGGATATTTCAGAGTCTAGGATGATTCTTGAAGTTCAATCTCCAGGTAAGATTTTGCGTTAAGGACTTTATGGATATTGGTTTTTTTTTTCGGTTCATCTCTTACACGTTTAATTGTTTTGTAAAACTGTGTAGAAAAGTGCCTTTTGTATTCTATGCGGCTTTCTGGGGACAATGTGGAATCTTTACGAATTGCTTCTGGTACCATATACAATGAGGTGGCTAATCTTTCCATGTAATGGAAAAAAGCTTTATTTTTTATGCCTTTCCATCTCCACTATTACAATTTTTAGATATTTATGTCAGTGAGACTTCTTATGTTTGTTTGAACTTTATGGCAGCAATTATTAAATTCCTTTTACTAAAATGCAATGTCCAATGGAATTATCCAGTTATGTGTTGTCTTTACTTGGTCTAGGACAGATCATTATTTGGAAAGTAGTTCCTTTGCAAGATGAGCTACCTTTGACAAGTGTAGAAGATGGCATGCATTTAAACAATTCAAGTTTTAGCGCTTGTGAGCTTCATAACCGGAAACGTAAAGCTGTCCATATAAGTAGACTTACTGGACATGAAGGTTCAATATTTCGCATTGTGTGGTCTGGTGATGGATCCAAACTAGTTTCAGTTTCTGATGATCGCAGGTGAAAATGTTTTTCAACTCTTACTATCCTTTTCTTTTAGTGGAGTAATCGAATCAATTATACAGTTCCCTCATTGGTACAGTGCTCGTATCTGGGCAGTTAAGGGTGAACAAGAAGATTCCAGTAACCAAGAAGAGGAGACTGCTTGCATAGTGTTATTTGGTCATAATGCCAGGGTTTGGGACTGCTGTATGTTTGAATCTGTAAGTTTGATGAGGTTATTGTTAATAAAGCTGCCTTGCTAGAATTTAAATTACAATTTTTTTTGACCTAAGCCTTTAATTTGATAAACTCTTGATGCTTGAGATTGGATTTTCAATAAATAATAGATGTTTGATTGTCACAGTTTATAGTTAAATCAATAACTCGTATGCAAATGATAAGTGACGCAAATAATATTAGCCCTTTCTGTCAGTCATTTGCTATCTTTTTATCTCCTTAACCTCTTCTATAAGCACATGAAATATTGGATTTGTAGATGACTTCCAATTTTTTTTTTTTTTTGTTAGTTAATTGTCACTGCTGGTGAGGATTGTACATGCCGTGTATGGGGATGGAATGGTGAACAGCTTAAGATGATCAAAGAACATATGTAAGTTGCATTCAGGTATTCTCATCTTTCTTATTTGAGGATTGAGCTTTTTTTCTCAAATCCCGTGGCAAAAAATTTATCGAGTTATTTGGAGCTATTATTGGTTCATTATTATGAAATATGAATCTCGTGGGAATGGACTTGATAATATAAGAATCTCTGGTTGAATTTCTGTTCGAATCATAGTATTTCTTCATTAATCTCGCTAAGAAATACTTCTAATCACTATTAATGTTGGTAATGCATTTGAGCAATACTGATATTGGTTCTAATCCATGTGATTTCCACTATCCATTGGTTCTCTTGGATAAAAGCTGTAGAACATTTTGTCACATGGATTTCTTGAATTATTATCTTTTTCAAATAAACAGTGGAGGAGCAGGAATAAACCCCCCAAAAAATACTTGGTTTTACAAGTATTCCCATTCTGCTTTCTTTTGCTTATACTGTGGGTTCTCCTATCTTAGTTTTAGTTTCCTTTTTTCCTTATATTGTAAGTGACTGCCTTGATCTATGGCAGACTAGGCATATATGATCTTTAGTTACCCAGGCTAACCATGAAGCACGAAGTTACAGCCCTATGTTTTACCCAACATATCAAAATGTGTAGCAGTTGAATTAAATTTTTAAAGAGCCAGTTATGATTTGATGATATGCAGAGGACGAGGCATATGGAGGTGTTTGTACGATCCAAACTCTTCACTGCTCATTACTGCTGGATTTGATTCTGCAATCAAAGTGCATCAACTACCAGCTTCGCTTCCTCAGAGCTTGGAAGGACAAAGTGAACCTAAACAGTTAATTGACAGAACAAAGATTTTTACTAGTCGACTACCAAATTCATCTGGCCATATTGGTCTCACAGACAGGTAATTTCGGTTAAAAATAGAACTTCTGAGGTTCCTGCTTGCTGATTTAACTTAATTTTCTTGTCAGCACAAACACCCATTTAGATATAATCTTTTTGTTATCAAGTCACACCTTTCTAGGGTGATGGCTGATTGGGGGAAGTTCATATTGTTGGCCTTTGAGCAGCCTGAAAAATTGTTAAAGTTATTTAAATATCTGATGATGGTATGAACTTCAATAGGATAGGTGTTGGGACATCTCTGATGTCAAAAACAACCCAAACACAGTTGGTTCTCCCCACCTCTTTCATCTTCATGCGTTGGTAGCTGTTTTATGGTATTGGTGTTTTTGTCATTTCTCAATCTCCTTCTCGAATGTCAACATAAAGCTCTTCTTGGCTGTTATGTTGCAGTAAAAGTGAATATGTACGTTGCTTGCATTTCACATCTGAAGATGCCCTTTATGTCGCCACAAACAACGGTTATCTATATCATGCTAAATTGTTAGAGACCAAGGGTGTGAAATGGACTGAACTTGCCCAGGTCAGTGAAAGGGTACCAATCATTTGTATGGATTTGCTGGTTAGAAACTTCCCCAAGCCTCTTGGTATTGATGACTGGATTGCTCTGGGAGATGGTAAAGGAAATATGACAGTTGTCAGAATTACGTGTGTTAATACTCCTACCATAGACTTCACTTGTACTTGGTCTGCTGGGAAAGAGAGACAACTGTTGGGGACTTATTGGTGCAGCACATTGGGATATAGGTAATTGGCTATTGTATATGCTGTTATCATTTCAGTAGTTATGTTATCTCTTGGGTATTTCCCTTTAGTTGTATGGAGTTACATGCCAGGATATGCGTTTCATTTCTCATTTATTGGTTTTAGTATGATGTATCAATTGATTTCCCATCTTATATGGTTGTAACCAATTGACTACTGGCTGCTTGAGTCTGGCATTGCTTTGATTCATGCGATTCTTTTGTGGCACTGCTACTATAAAGTAGAAAGCCCTTGCTATGAGATATTACATTCTTACTTCCATTGTTTTTATAGAAATGATGATCAGAGAACATCATTTAATTATATGTAGGTTCATTTTTACCGCTGATCCTAGAGGAGTTTTGAAGCTTTGGAGGTTACATGATCCTTTGCTCTCTGCCTCTCAGACTTATGCAAGAACTTCTGATGCGTCCCTCGTAGCAGAACTCACATCATGTTTTGGTACTAGAATAATGTGTTTGGATGCATCTCCTGAAGATGAGGTCTCTCTCTCTCTCACTCTCTCTCTCTCTCTCACATGTTTTTTCTATTTTCGGACAAATTTTAAGTGTTTCAACTTGAAGATGAAATTAGTTTGTTAAAAACTATCAATTCTGTTATTCATGAGGTCTCATGAGGTTAGATGATAATAATCTCTTGATTATGTGAAACCTGATGATTCATTTAATCCAACTTTTGAGCTCAAAGTGAATCTTAATATTATTGGATGTGCTTGAATTTTGGCAGGTGCTGGTTTGTGGGGATCTTCGTGGTAATCTGGTTCTATTTGCTTTGTCAAAGAGCTTGTTACTGGTTACACCTACTGCACCAGAATTAAAAATATCTCCACTTTGTCATTTTAAAGGAGCTCATGGCATATCAAGCATATCCAGTATTTCCGTGTCAAACTTAGGCTCCTGTGAAGTTGAAGTACGCTCGGTATGGTAAAAAACTATGGTAGTTAAATATATAATAAAAATTAATTTCTAATGTTCTCTGGCAGTGCTTCATTCTTGTGAGTTTATGATGTTCTCTAAATGTTTCCCTTTGTCACATCCTCACTAGAAGATAGCAAAATAACCATCAGGAAACTAGCCAGACATTATCATAGCAAGGTTAAAAAAAATTATGATGTGATGATCAGACAGAACTAGCATTTTTCTTTGCTTTGCAGTATTGTGACAGCTTTTGTACACAGATTCCAGGGGTACATCAGTGACAGAAATGCATTTCTGCATGCATATTTGCCCTCTTTTTATGTTTCCTTCATGTGGAAATGTATATGCCCATCAGTGTTAAATCCTTTTTGTTCTTTTTTCAGACTGGAGCAGATGGTTGCGTTTGCTATTTTGAATTTGACCAAGATCAACTAAGCTTGGAGTTTGTTGGGATGAAGCAAGTGAAAGGATTGAGTTTGATTCAGTCTGTCTCTGCTAACCCCCATGATTTGGCAAACTCTGGCTATGCAATTGGTTTTGCATCAACAGATTTCATAGTCTGGAACTTGACAACTGAGGCTAAGGTATCATTGTATCTTTAACCAGTCATCCTACCCAATGGAGTAATATAAATGTTGTATGGGGTTGTTCCTTGATGTTTAAGCTTGGAGCAGGTCTTGCAAATTCCTTGTGGTGGATGGCGACGTCCTCATTCTTATTATCTTGGCAGCGTACCAGAGATGGAAGCTTCTTTTGCATATGTGAAGGTACTTTTATGTTCTTTTGTATTATTTGAACAAACTTGCATGATAAACTTCTTATGGCATTGTTAATCCCATCACGTTGGTTAGCACTAGAATGCATGTCTAGGTTTAAACTATTTTCTAGTTTGTTAGCTGCAAAAGAAGGAAAAGAAAATGTATGAAGTGTTGCTACTATCTTGTTTCCTGCTCTCTCTCTCTCTGAAGGTTTGTGTTCTCCCAGTCTGGATTAACCTATGATTTATAGTAAATTTCTTTTTCATAATTAATGCTGCAATCTTGCTCAGTTTTCTTTTTCTTTTTTTTTTGGTCAAAGGATGAGATGGTATACATTCATCGACAATTTGTACCAGAAAGTGAGAGGAGAATATTTCCCCAGAATTTGCACGTCCAGTTTCATGGGAGAGAGATGCATTCCTTATGCTTTGTATGTGAAAATGCGCCCATTCAAATTAATGGGAAGGATGATCTTTTTGACAAAACTAGCTGGATTGCTACTGGATGTGAAGATGGAACTGTGAGGTTGACTAGGTACTATTTGATAATTGGTGGCCATTAATATTGAGATGTAATTAATTGCTGGTTATATTTTTGCTTGGTAACTTGGTTATAACACCCTTCATGAATATTTGGAGTTTGAACTATTGCTGTGAATTATTTTATTCCTCCTTCCAGCCTCTGTTCCCAGTCACATTTCTCCTGACTGCTATTTTTCACATTTACTTTTCTTAATTGCAAGATGTTTAGAATCTGTTTTATTAGTTACTGATTTGTTATGGGGATGGATGCAGTTATTCTCCTAGAGTTGGGAGCTGGTCTACATCGAAATTACTTGGGGAGCACGTTGGTGGATCAGCAGTGAGATCACTGTGCTTTGTGTCAAAGATGCACGTATCTCCTTCGGATGTAACCAACTTGATTGACTGGAGAAATAGAAATAATGTTTTAGCTGAGGACCGGCAGAATCCCTTTTTACTGATATCTGTTGGTGCAAAGAGGGTCTTAACTTCCTGGTTACTGAGAGATAGAAGGCTTGATGAAAAAGGAAACTCATTTGTGGAACAAGAACTGAACAAAAATGGTAGTGGGGATGTACCTTGTATGGATATGTCCTCATCAATGTCGTTCAAGTGGCTTTCCACTGATATGCCAGCCAAAAATTCTAGTACTCATAGAACAAAAAATTTTGGGAAAATAGAAGCAAGTATTGAAAAAGCTGCTAGAATGGAACTTGATGGAGAATCGAGATCTTCTATACAAGAAAAGGGAGAGACAGAAACGAAAATTTGCCTTGATGATAAAGATGAAGATGACTGGAGATATCTGGCTGTCACAGCTTTTCTTGTGAAGTGTGCTGGCTCCAGGTGAAATTGAAGTATTTCCATTTCTTGTCAAGATCTTATATTGGCATTGACTCATTTAAACTAACAGACTTTTGTATCTCTCTTTCAGGTTAACTGTCTGTTTTATCGTTGTCGCATGTTCAGATGCTACACTTGCATTACGAGCTCTTGTTTTACCTCATCGGTTATGGTATTCTATCAACAACAACCATTAATGAAATGTGATTAAAGAGCCATTCAATAACTGGAATTCACTCAAACCTTTTTAACTCATTACAGGTTTGATGTTGCTGTATTGGTTCCTTTATCATCACCAGTTTTGGTATTACAGCATGTTATCTTTCCTGAACACTTGCCTTCTGGAGGTTTGTTTATTTGACCTGTTAATTGCTTTCTGAACTTATCATACAATATCATTATAATGTCTTACCATGTCTAATCACATAATTTTAGTATCTTAATATCTATTACTTGTCTTGCCTGGAGTTAATTCTTATTTTGCCGTTATTGACAGGAGACACTTTGATTGGAAATGTGTACATTGTGATAAGTGGGGCAACTGATGGAAGTATTGCCTTTTGGGATCTAACTGACAGCGTTGAATCTTTTATGAGTCAATTATCAGACCTTGACGAAGAAAAGCTTGTGAGTACTAAGACACGGCCACGTACAGGAAGAGGAAGTCAGGGTGGGCGATGGTGGAGATCATTAAGCAGCAAGTCTAAGAAAAAATTAGCTGATGGCAATCCTCCGGAAGATGAAGGCAGGACTAACAATGCTACGAGCAGAGCATTAGCAAGTGATCCTTTTAGCCGTGAAACAGTCAGTTCTCATGTTGTGCCTGATAAACCTCTTCCGCCAGAAATGAAAATTGCTAATTCCAGAGCTGAGATATGTGAAATACAGCCTTTACACATTCTCAATAGCATTCACCAATCTGGTGTCAATTGCCTTCATGTTTCAGTTTCAGATGTACAGGACCCTTGCAGTTGTGACCCGAGTTTCTTTTCCAGTTTTGTAAGTGGAGGCGATGATCAATCCCTTCATTATCTCAAATTTGATTTGTCAATTTTGCCAACCAGCAGGGATTCTGAGATCACTGCACCAGATGTCATAAATGTATTCACCAGATCCCAAAGTATAAAGGATTCTGTTCATTTCAGTCAATGCCAGGATAAGAAATATAGAATCAGATTCTTGCATCATGACACAATCTCCTCAGCTCACAGTTCTGCTGTAAAAGGTGAAAATAGTGTTTATCCATTTTTAAGTTTTGTACTAGATCACTTAATTTGTTTGGATCTTTTGCCAATTTCTCCTTTAGAAACCGTTGCTACTGCTAATTTCCAACTAATAAATTTGTTCGACATGATGAAGGTGTCTGGACAGATGGAAGATGGGTGTTCTCAACTGGACTAGATCAGCGCATCAGATGCTGGGCTGTTAAGGATCAAAGTAAAATGATCGAGCAAACTCATGTAATCGTGAGCGTTCCAGAGCCAGAAGCATTGTGTGCCAGAGCCTGTGGGAGGTGAGTGTAGAATCTGAAGCACACCATTAGAAGGATTTTACATTTTTGGTATTTCATTACAGTAAAAGATATGATTTTTACAAGTAAACTTTACAGGAACCGATATGAAATTGCGGTGGCCGGAAGAGGGATGCAGATGGTGGAATTCTTGGCATCCTAGTCTTGGATGGTACAGCCAATTTTGTCATAGGCTAATCAGTTGGTAAGTTATTCCCTAAATTATTCTGTTTTCTTTTTCTGGACAGTTAATGGGTCAAAGTCAAATAGAATGATCTACAAGGAAATTTAGTACTATTTATTTTTCGAAATCGTTTGGATTTGTATTGTTTAGGTGAATTGTATCGGTTTAATTACTACAATTCCCGACAGACTGTCACGTTTGCATGTGTTTGCTTCACAATGTACATTTTTCCCCCTGGTTTGGAAAACTGCTTTCAATTTCTTCTTTGGGCAGTGTGTCACTCTAAATTGATATACAGTGAAAAATGATTAATAAAAACAATTACAAATTTTTTGAGAACTAAATTTGAGTATTTGGATGATTTATACAGTAATGTTTTTGTTACGTTTAGTATATTTTAACAATATACTAAATGTTTGAATATTGAAAATATGAGTGCTATTCAACGTACTACTCAAGTTTGGGTTTCAGTTTATTGACTCAAATAGCACTATTGTGTATGAACTCTTAGAAACTCTTTTTTTTAACTTCAGGTAATAGTTTTTGAGATTCGAATCTAAAATTAAAAAATTGAAACGTTAATGAAATCTCCTCAATGAGTTTGAAAATTGAAACGTTTTTGTCCTGTCCTGGTATCTCATTGGCATAGCTTAGGCCTTTGAATAAAAAAAGGGGAAATATATAGACACGGACCCGCTTTTTCTCCTTTTTTCAAAAAAAAAATTCGGCAATAATTTTAACTTCATTTTTGGAATTTTCAAATTTAAATTGTAAAAAAGGCTCTCTTTTCTATTTACTTTGCACAAAAAAACACGCGCCTTATTTGTTCACATTTACTCCATTCTTTCTTATTTATATTCACTGCCCACTAATTCCACTACATGTGTCATATTGTCTTTGCTTCTTCATTTCCTTCCTTTTACAGATTCCTAGACTCTAATTAATTGCTCAATTTTCAAGGTGTTATTAGTTTTTTGAAAATGTCAAATTTAATTTTCAAATTCATTTTTCCCATTTAAAAAAAATTATATGAATTAAAGAAATCAGAAAACAGGTTCATTTATTGGTTTTTTTTTGTGTACTACACCGAATAAAATAGAAGTGAAAAATTATTAGAATCTATAAACAATTTCATAGAGTAGAGATAATGTGTGTTGAATAATTTTTGAATCGATGTTGAATGTGTGTTGAATAATTGTTGAATCGATGATGAATGTATGTCGAATAATTTTGAATCGATGTTGAATGTGTGTTGAATAATTTATTGAATTGAAGTTGAATTGATATTAAATGTGTTTTGAATAATTGTTGAATTGAAGTTGAATCGATGTTGAATGTGTATTGAATAATTGTTGAATTGAAGTTGAATCGATGTTGAATGTGTGTTGAATAATTATTGAATCGATGTTGAATGTGTGTTGAATAATTTTTGAATCGATGTTAAATGTGTGTTGAATAATTGTTGAATCGAAGTTGAATGTGTGTTAAATAATTGTTGAATCATAGTTGAATCGATGTTGAATGTGTGTTAAATAATTGTTGAATCGATGTTGAATGTGTGTTGAATAATTTTTGAATCGATATTGAATGTATGTTGAATAATTGTTGAATCGAAGTTGAATATAATTGTTTCAAAATTTTTATTTTTGCATATTTTAGTTATTTTTTATTTAATTTTTTAATATAGAATATATATTTTTTATTAATATAATTTAGTATATTTTTTTATTATTAATTATAATTTTTGATATTTTTTTTATTTTTATTATATTTATAATATATAATATTAAATTTAGCAAGATTATAATATTAATAAAAAATTTTAAATTTTATTTTTAAGAAAATTAAAAAAAAAATTACATTAATAGAATAATAAATTAAATTTTTAATTGAAATGTGTTTTTAAAATCTATTTATTAAGTTTTTTAATTATTTAAAGTTTGGTGTTAATTAATATTAATTTTTAAAATATTTATAAAATGAAGAGTGTAATATACTCTCTCAAAATGAGAGTGTGATTATATTTTGAGTGAGGTAGTTAGTTTTAGATAATGAATTGATCAATGGTCTTTTTTTGCTATAAGTTATTAATTTTAACATTGTTTTAAGCAATGAGATTCTTTTCAAATTTATTTTTATTTGTGAAACCAATTCCCTCACTCCCCTGGAAAAAAAAAAAAACTTACTGTTGTTAAAATAATAAAAGCCAATATTACTAGTGTCGATTTAGTCTAGCCATATTTTTGAATATATTTTATTAATAATATTACTATTTTATTCCTAAATTTTAGCCAATATTACTAGTGTCAATAAGCCAATATTACTAGTGTCAATAAAATAATAAAATTTGATTAATTTTTTCCAACATTTGGCTAATATTACTTGAAAATTGAACAAAGTGATTAAATAGTTCAATGAATCCAAACATTGGAGAAGAGAGTTACTTTATCAAAAACTAGCGAATAATAATATCGACCAAACCTCGTACAGTACAAAGTAATTTTCCGGTGTTCTAAATTTGAATGAATCACCTGTACAGTCCTACTATCAAAAGTTCCTTCCAGGTTTCATTCCCGAACAAAAATTTAAATAAATAAAAGCTCCTTACAGTTGAATGAAAAATTTCTGTGGAGTGTGAAAGCAGACGTAGAGTGATAGCTCATAGAGCCCCGTTTGCTCTCAAGCTAAACTTATACAAGCAGCCCAAAATATTGAAGATACAGATTATACTTTACATGTTATTATAATTTTCTGAGCTTCTTACTGGTGCCATCTTTTAGAGATGATGAGGATGATGATGACGATAGCACAGAACGCTCAGCCTTGTCCTTGTTAAAGGCCTTCTGAACATCCTCTTTCAGCTCCATAAACCGCATCCTCTTCATTCTTTGTTCTTCTTTGGTGCCTTTTTCGAGGTAAAATAGA
>CATIWJ010034315.1:0-16503 GCA_949640765.1 Croton laevigatus | reverse complement strand
TTCATTCTTCTTCATCCTCTACGTTCAAAGGTTTAAGTTCGGTTAAAGGGTTGCTCTATTTTATTTCGTTTATAGTTTATTCATTGTAATTATTCTGCAATTCTAATCAATAAAGTTGTTATTATTTCTTTATTTTCTTATTTCCATACTAACGGATCTAACAATTCCGTCTTCCACATTGATCAATTCTGGCAAGCATCTCTTCGTCATGGCTTTAAGCCCATTTCCATCCAAACACTTTTAATTTAATCCAATTTCTACTACTAGTGTGCAATTTCCACTTATTTTGCCTCAAAAATGAGTGAAATTGCTTCTAAACCCGAAGAAGAGAGTGAAATAATTGGTTTAGGCCAATCCTTGAAATCTCTGTTCTCTATAGTAGTATGCATATAAATTTGCAATTCCAACTTGTTTTGGTATATCTGTATACGTATTTAAACGAGGTAATGGATGAAGGCTGTTTCCCCCCCGGGGAACTCTAAAAATAAAATGTTGAATGTTGTTGGCTTGGCATCTTTACTTGTCATTATTACTATCTCTTTTTTTTTCATTTCTTTACATTCACTATTTCACCAATACTAATATAAATCCACTTTTCATCAATAGCAAT
Organism: Croton laevigatus; assembly: GCA_949640765.1. NCBI lineage: Eukaryota > Viridiplantae > Streptophyta > Magnoliopsida > Malpighiales > Euphorbiaceae > Croton > Croton laevigatus. The sequence goes on along the minus strand of CATIWJ010034315.1, from coordinate 15,893 downwards.
CATGTTGATAATTATATCATGCACAATGAGAAAGATAAGAATACTTATGAGGGTGTATTTAAAAAGGTAAAGTTCTGTTAAAAAGCCAAATGTTTTAATTGTGTTCTTAAAAGATACTTTGGTGTACATTAAAAGTAAACATAATCACCAAGTATTTTTGAAAGTGGCTGCTGGAGGTGAGGCTGCAACTTTGCAGTTTTCAATTTTTTTATTTTTTCAAATTTTATTTTTTAAAATAATAATAAAAAAAATTAGAAAATAATAATAAGGACATATGTAAAAGTACTTGAAAAGTGCATTTTTTTTTAAAAAAAAAGATATCAAAATCAAAGTGCTATTTTTTAGTTGAAAAATGGGTAGGGTACTAGAATGTATAATTTTCCTATATTTCACCATAAAATATTCAAAAACATAATTAATTTTGTACATATAATAAATTTATTTCAAAAGATAATCATATGTGTAATTAATTGTACATATAATTAATATTAAAAATATTACAAAATCAAATAACGAGTGGACATGTGCATAGACACACAAATCCTGTGCTGAAAGATATTTTCAAAAATTATTATTCACTTTAACGTATAAACATGAAATTCCATAAGATTTTGAAAGTAGGAATAATATAATATTAAAATTATAAATTTCAAAGTATTAGCAAATAATATCAAGGAAAATTTACGATTTTGTCCTCAATATTAGTCAATATTACTATTTAGATAAATTATACTTTTTTATTAGTAATAATCCTATTTTATTAAGGAATATTATTTTAATTTATATTGATAATCGTATTTATTTGTACGAAAAAAATTAAAGAAAAAAATAAATAAATTAAATTAATATATTAGCTTAATTATTTAATTGACTAATTAAAATATTAGTTAATTAAATTAAATAATTTATTTTAAGTAGTCAATTTAATTATTATTTAAATAATAATTATTAAAAATTATTACTTTAAAATAAATTATGAAAAATATCAAAAGTATGGAACTAATAAAAGAGTACCAAGTAAACAAATCAAATCGTTTCGCTTGGTGAGAAAGCATCTCCAAGCTCCTATAAATTTAGCAGCCTCCTTTTAGTTTAATATGCCAAAAAAATCCAAACTCCAAAGCTCCGAAAGAAAATCAAGCCTTGCAGCTCTGGCAAATTGAAGACGTCACTTTTTCTCAAAGTTCAAAGGTGTTTCAAAACATATTCGAGATGTTAAAGATACGAATCAAGTTCCAAGTTTTCATGATTTCAAAATGCAAGCTATCTTCAAAGTTCAAAGCATTGTCTGACGATCGTCATCAAAAGTTTTTCATGAATATTCGAGATTAAGTTTGTGTGTCCCTCATTTTGTGTTCATGATACAAAAGACAAAATTTAAGCTCAAAAGCCCTGTCAAATCAAACTTCCAAAAACCTCCACCAAATCCAAAGATAGAAGGCAATTCAAAGTTTGTGATTCAAGATTAAGTCAACAACCCTTGGTTCACGTTTGTCACAAAAAGAAGAATCAAAGGTTTTGTAATAAAGACTGTAATCACACATTTATTTAAATAAAATCTTTTATTTTTTTCTTTTTTCAGAAATGCAAATTTTGTTCATACAGTATTAACAATGAAAACACTTTTTAATATAAATGAAAAATACTAGTTGATAAACATAATTAAATAAAAATTTTGAATATTATGAAATCAAATCAAATAACGAATGCCTCAATGAATGGAGATGTACAACACATGTTAAAAAGGCTAATATATATAAAAGAGTGAAGGGGAGGGACATTGCTTCGTTTAAAACGCCCCTATAAAATCTATATTATCATGGGTAAAGATATTTCCATACAATTATTTATAATAACTAATTAATTAATTAATTAAATTCAAATATTCTAATAAAGAATACTATTTAAATTAATAATTAATGAAATTCAAATCATATTCTAATAAAAAATACTATTTTAATTATTAATTAATTAAATTAAAATTCTATCCTAATAAGGAATAAATTATTCACAATCGATTATATTCAAATCATATTCTAATAACGTGCATTACATAAGTAGCAAGCAATATCAAGTTTACCATTCAACATATAAAGCCTCTGTAATTGTTAAGTTTTTTTAAATGAACTCTAAATAACAGGTTTTGGTGTTCCATGTAAATCATTTTTATGAACATTATCTGTCTTTATGTTATTTTAAGAGTTTAACACCTCACTCGGTTATGGCAACTAGTGATTGGTAAAATTTGTCTCTCTTTAGTTTGATGCCAAAAAAATTACTACTTCCGTTTTCATGAGATGTTTACATTTCCGTTTTTGGGTATTTTTTTTTTTGAGTTGTTTACATTTCCATTTATAGTAAGTTTTGTAATTGTTTATTATTATTTTTTATTGGTATTGGTTAAAAAGTAAATTTTTTGAAGGATTAATAATTGTTTATTATTATTTCTATATTGGTATTGGTGAAAGTGAGTTTGTATTGGTATTGGTGAAACAGCGAATGTAAAGATATGAGAAAAACGGAGATAGTATTTTTCTTGTTGTCCATTCATCCTTTCTATAAAATAGATTAACGTTATTTAAAAGTGGTCCATAAAATAAAATCATTCATAAATTCAACAAATTGCTAATTGAAATTTAGACTTTTTGTTTTTTTAGACATTGAATGTTCCATTTGTGATGTCATGAAATGAACACCAACACGACTATAAATAAGATCATGGTTTAATGAATTTTTCACTGCCATCTTTTCCCAACCAATCAGTCTTCTCATCATGGAACACCAAAACCTCTCATTTCCCATTCTTTTCAGTTCCCTTCTTTTTCTCTTGGCACTTATAAAAGTATCCAGAAAATTATTCAGAAATGGTTCCAACCCTCCACCGGGACCATGGAAATTACCTTTCTTTGGTAACCTTCACCAGCTTGCTGGCAACACACCTCATCGTGGACTAAAAGAGCTTGCTAAAATTTATGGCCCTGTGATGGGTCTCAAACTCGGTCAAGTTCCTTTTCTTATCATTTCTTCACCGGAGGCAGCTAAAGAAGTCTTAAAAACCCAAGATCCCATTTTTGCTGAAAGACCACTTGTTCTTGCAATAGGAACAGTTACTTATAATGGAAATGGTATCGTTTTCGGTTCATATGGAGACCAATGGAGACAAATGAGAAAAATTTGTACACTTGAATTACTTAGCTTAAAAAGCGTCCAGTCTTTTCAATCTGTAAGAAAAGAAGAAGTTGCAGGATTCATAAAATTCTTGCGTTCGAAAGAGGGAAGTTCTGTTAATCTTACTCATGCTATAGCTACTTTGGCGAATTCTATAATTGCAAGAAAAGCTGTTGGTCATAAATGCAAAAATCAAAAAATGTTGTTCCATTTAATTGATGATGTACTTGTATCTGGTGGAGGTGTTGGAGTAGTTGATATTTTTCCATCCTTAAAATGGCTTCCTACAGTCAAAAGAGAAAATGATAGAATTTGGGGATTGCATCATAAAACAAATGAGATTCTTGAAGATATCTTGAAAGAACATAGAGCAAATAGGGATGTAGAAAGAAAGAAAGCTGATAATCTTCTTGATGTTCTTTTGGATCTTCAAGAAAGTGGAAATTTTGATGTTCCTTTAACTGATGAGGCCATCAAAGCAGTAATATTTGTTAGTGTCTAGTATATTTAATTACTTTTGTTTTTAGAAGTAAGAATGCGTGTTTCAATCGTCAGATTGTGTTTCATTTCGAAGGAACCCGGTAAAGCGTGACATTGATGAGAAAGTGCACATATCTCCATACAAAATACAATCCGACGGTTAAAATACATGTTCTTATAAACGTTCTTATATCAACTTATCTCAATTTTCATTTTACAAATTGCAGGATATGTTTGCGGCAGGAAGCGACACTTTAGCAAAAACCATAGAATGGGCAATGGCAGAGCTTATGAAACATCCAGAAGAAATGAAGAAAGCACAACAAGAAATTCGAAGTTGCTTTCATGAAATAGGATACGTTGACGAAGCAAAACTTCAAGAAACACAGTATTTAAAGTTAATTACTAAGGAAACCCTAAGATTACATCCAGCAATAACAGTAATTCCAAGGGTTTGTAGGGAAAAAACAAAAATACATGGATATGATGTTTTTCGTGATACAAGGGTTTTTGTTAATGTATGGGCAATCGGACGAGATCCCCGAGTTTGGTTTGAAGCTGAGAAATTCAAACCAGAACGATTTCTTGATAATCAAGTTGATTATAGAGGCACTAATTTTGAGCTAATTCCATTTGGCGCAGGAAGAAGAATATGCCCTGGAATGGTATTAGGTATAGTTAAAACAGAACTGATTCTTGCCAACTTGTTGTTTTATTTTGACTGGAAATTTCCAGCAGGAGTAACTGCAGACAATCTTGACATGGATGAAGTGTTTGGAATAGTAGCCAAAAGAAAAGTAGACCTTGAATTGATTCCTTTTATGCATTATTATCCTTAATTAAATGTGTTACGCTGTTAATCTATCTGCAATTACTGTAATGATTTTCATCAATTCAACTATTCCACATATAGTGTATGAATATAGACAATTAAAAAATGAAAAAAATATATATTCCATCGTTTGTTTTTAAAATTTTTACTGTGTTTTGTCCATATTTTGATATATTGATTGGCAACTTTATTAAGGAACAATAAAGAATGAATTGAAATTATTCAAAAGAAGATTTTGTTCATAAAAATGAATTTAAATCTTTTGAAAGGGATTGTTTTATATTACAAATTAATATTCTTACCATTTGATTTATTTGGAAAGATAGAAAACTTTGCATTTAAGTAAAATAAAAATGAGTAAAATTATAATAATGTCCTTAATAAAAGTTAATATTAACATATCAATTATATACCACAAAATCAAGATTTAATATTAACACATTAATTATATACCACAAAATCAAGTTAATTTATCAGTTAACTCTTATATAAGTAAGAAAGATGTTAATGATAATTCATTAGTTTAAGAAGTATCCTTCGAATAGTGGCGGACGGGGCAAGTGACTCTGCATTTTTGAAAAAAAAAAATTAGTTCTTAAAAAGCAGCACAGCAAAGAAGTTAGAAGGGGGAAGAAAGAAGAGAAGAATAGAGAGTGGCAGCTGGGCGAATGCATGATGAATGAAGAAGATGAAGGGCGGCTGGATGATGAATGAAGACAATGAAAAAGATAAAGAAAAAGAAGATAGATTAAAGTTGTTTACTTGGCTTGGGCTTTAGTCTTTTTGTTTCCTTTTATTTATTTATTTTTTTTTGCCAGTCCGTTTCCTATAGTAATTAGGATTATTATTTCCTTTATTAGTTATTATTATTATTTCGGATTCAATGTATTATATAAAGCAAAGTTCCATAGGTAATTCGTTAATGCTCAAGCTTGAGGCTAATATTTTGCTTTATGCTTACATGAAGTAACAAGAAGTTTGTCGATTGTTTGAAATTGGTATTTAAACAAAAATTATATTATCTAATTGGATGTTTTAAGTCTACTGATAGCAATTCAGGATAAATAATCAATACTCAGTAGTGATCCTGTACTCCAAAATTCCTGCATCCGCCACTTCCTTCAAATCACTACCAATATACCCTACACCAAGGACATAGATTATCATATATGGAAGGATAGGTGCCAAGACAGAGGCTAAGGAGAAATATATACATAGACCCTGTACCAAAGGACCCAAATTCGATTTCCTTTCAACTTTCTTTAGTTTCATTTAACTTTCCAACCCTCCAATATTCTTCATACCAAGGAGCATGTGGGCTTGTTTATGGGCCCAAGTCTGATGGGCTGGCTAAGCTTTTATATATATTCGACTTAAATATATTATATATTATATCCTAAAAAAAATATGTTAAATGTTATTTAAAATATTTATAGTGATATTTAAAACAATAATGGAGTGTCAAATAGGTCGGGTTGAGTCGGGTTCGTGTTCGTGTCAAGCATGTTCGGATTAAATACCCTCAGCTCTAAACTGATCTATTTAGATAAACAAGTCTGAAAACTCAAATCTAACTTGATATATTAAATAAACAGGTTAAATGGCTCGACCTGATTTATTTTCCTTTTTCTTAAAAAAAATATATAAATGGGTCAACCTAAACCCATTTAACTTACTAATTTTAAGTTGACTCTAACCCATGTAACCTGGTTTTAATATTCATGTCTAATTCAAAATAAGTGACTATATTGCAAATATACAATCAAACAAATCGTGGAAAAAAGTTTTGGAATATATATTACAAGTAAGACATATCTCCTCAATATGAGCATGCTAACAATGTAATCTTTAATTTACTAGTAAAAAATATCAAAGTAAATAACAATAAATGAAAATTCTCAAATAAGGTCCCAAAGTACCACAAACCACAGAAGTTCAAAGTTTCTTAAATTTATATATGTTTTAGTTTTAGGGCTGAAATTGAAATGTATGTATGTATTAACCCTAATATCAAAATGACATCGTATTTGTAAATAGGTTAAACATGTCAATTTTTTGGGTTGAAATTTTCAACATGAACCTAATCCATTTAATTTCAAGTCAGGTTCATGTCGACATATTTAATTAAATAGGTAAAAAAAAATCAACCCTAACCCGCTAATTTCAGGTCGGATTCCTGTTGGGTTAGCAGATCGGATCAGCTTTTGACATTCCTCATACATGTTGACTAAAAATGAGATATATCAAAATTGCATTCAAAATATTTTATTATCACATAAATAGATATATCACTTCTAAATTTTAATAAAGATAAGCAGTGGTTTTTACAAATTAACAAATAGTAAACAATAATTTGCTATTTTTTTTTTTAGGAAAATCAGCCTTAATAGTGTACTTTTAATTTTTCATTTTAAAAATAGCACAAGTTTTGAAATTTAGAAAATTGCAATTTTCTTCCATTTTTAACAATTAGGGAAACGCTATGATAAACTCATCCTAGTACGCGGACGGGTCTTTCATATTTTTTTAAAAATAAAATTATAAATAGTCTAATTTTAGTTCTGAGATCAATTTTAGACGATTGCTGTTGATAGATTTGACTCTATTTAAAAAATATTATATAAAATAATTAGAACTCTTAATACTGTTAAACGTAACGATTCTAATTATTTTATAGAATATTTTAAAGTAGAATCAAATTTGCAAATTATAACTCCTAAAATTAGTCTTAGGACTAAACTTTATAAATTTTTTAAAACAAAAATTCAGAAAAAATAAAAAAAAAAGCATTTACATATAAGGATAAACTTGTACAAGACCCACCCTGACAATTGTACTCTTAAAATTATTGTTATTATTATTATTAAAATACAAAACGGAAATGCCAAACCTCTCGAACGAGAGGCTCTCGAGATGCCCCATTTTTTTCTTTTTTCTTTTTTTAATTTTTAATTTCTTTCTTATTTTCATTTTTTTGTTTGTATTAGATACCGAGATCAATTCCAGTGGTCCACAGTTTGCATAAGTTGACTCTGTATTATAAATAAACCGTAAAATAATTTAGACCGTTGAATTTTATAGTCAGATAAAATTTATAATGCAGGGTCGATTTCTGTGAACCGCAACCCACTGTAATTGATCTCGGGGCTCAATATAAACAATTTACAGTGCCGTATCGACAGACAAAAAAAAAAAAAGCAAAATTGCCATGCCTCTCGAAAATCTCGTCGAGAGGCATAGCTTAGCCCAATACAAAAACCATAATGATATTGTCATCAGAGAGAGAAAGAGGATAAGAGCCAAGCACTTCAAGACGCCGCTGACATCGCCTGCCGTCTCTGGCCACCAACATTGATACGTGCCCCACCGGCATAAAGCTAACATTCCAAGGAACTAACATCGTCAACATAGTGTTGATTTGTTTTGTTCTGGATACATCTCTCACCATCCGGTTAAAGTTTGAGATCGGAAAAGTTCCACTGTCATCGGAAATTTCCTGTAAGCTTTCTACGACCTCCGACAGTCTATGACAACGATTTTGATGGAGAATTACTCATCTCCTTGAGTTCTATCAAATGTGGTATGGTTTGATTGGTGATGTGGCCATTTTTCAGTGGCTAATGAGCACGAAATTGGACTATTTTTTGTATTTTTCAGCATAGTAGGGTGAATTTGGGAGGAAGTTGGAATCTACGAGTCAAAAGGTTTTTTTTGATGATTTAGAGTTTGTGAATTTTCATTATCACTAAAATTTTTCCAAGCCGCAAGTTTCAATTGAATCCTTAGACCTTAAGGTTGAAGACGTTGTTATTTTATAAAATGGTCTTCAATTTTTACATTTCAACGTTTATTATTTTTTCGTATATTGCTTATATATATATTATGTTTATTTATAGATTTTTATTTACTTGTATTGGATTATATATACATTTGTTGATTTGTATTTACTTTTATTAACATGCACATACAGTTATTAAGTTGTATTGATGCTTATCGACTTGTATTGACATTTATTTACTTTTATTGATTTATTGACTTATATTTACATTTATTGAAGCTTATTTACTGATATTTTTATTAAGTGGTAGTGACATTTACTTGTAGATTTTTATTTATTGAAAATTTTTTCTAGTCAAACTCGTCAAAAACTACTTATGGCGACAACATTCATTTTTTTGGCTACCCACTGAATTTTTAAAGAATTTAACAATTGATCAAAATATATTTACTTATATTGACTTATATTGAAAGGTATGATAAATTTCTAAATTTTGGAATATTGAAATGAATATATGACTAAAGGGGATAGTCTTGTAATATTAAAATTCTGTTGACCAATATCTCGCCAAATGTGGTATTTCCCTAATTTTTAAAAGTTATGTGTCATTTATTTCGATAATATAATAGAATTGTGCTATTTTACTAAATCATCTTATAATTTTATATTTTCAAGATTCAATATTGTGAACCGCCTTGATTTTTTTTTTTTACAATATTATTTCGATATTATATAATCCGTTTTTAGCAGTAGAATTTTTATAATTATATAAATACTACTAAAATTAACAACTGATACAAAATAAAATACATTTTCATAGTTCATCATAATAATAATAGGGATAATTAAATTATAATATTAAGTTGGTGCTTTGGTGGTGTTTTCTAATCAGGGTGAATTGGAGTCTTGAATGTAAAAGTGGATTTATCCAATTTAATCGCCACATAAGATAAATGGAAGAGACTCTTAACTCATTGTCAAACAGATGTGTTAAGCGATATTATCTATCTGTATATCAGTCATTCTATTTTTTAAGGGTCTATTAGTAATAGCCAACCTTTTGTAATAGTTTCAATTCCATGTCGAATTTTCAATTCGTTATTAAAAAATGGCTCTAAATTTTAATTTCGATAAGGGGTTTGAGATAGAATCAAATATATTAGAGTGCTAGAAAAAATGACATGGCTTGTCATATGTCCAAAATTTTCAAATTCATTATAATTTATTGTTTCAAAATATAAAAATTGCATTAAATATTTGAGGAAAAACATAAAAGTTATTACATTGTATTTAATAAGGTTTGTGCTATTATTATATTTTATCTATGCCTTGTTAATTCCAAATATGGGAAAGATAGGGTGTTATATATGTAATTTGCATGCACGTTGAAATTATAATTTCTTGTTTGAAAATTTGAAAATTGCATTTACTATTTGTAGAAAGCTCATAAGTTATTATATTGTATTTAATAAGGTTTGCGCTATTATTACACTCTATCTATACCTTTTTAATTTCGAATATTGGAAAGATATGGTACTCTATATGTAATCTACAAGCACGTTGAAATCACTTTTTTTTTGTTTGAAAATATGAAAATTGCATTTACTACTTGTAGAAAGCTCACAAGTTACTACCTCCGTTTTTCTCATATATTTACATTCACTATTTTACCAATACCAATACAAATCCACTTTTCACCAATACCAATACAAAAATAATAATAAATAATTACTAACCCTTTAAAAAAATTACTTTTTCACCAATACCAATAAAAAAATAATAATAAACAATTATAAAACTTACTATAAATGAAAATATAAACAACTTTAAAAAATACCCAAAAACAGAAATGTAAACATATCATGAAAACGGAGGTAGTATTATATTGTATTTAAAAAGATTTGTGCTATTATTACATCCTATCTATGCCTTGTTAATTCCAAATATAGGAAAGACAGTGAGATATACATGTAATCTAGATGCATGTTGAAATTACAATTTGTTTTTAAAAAAGAGTCGAAATCACAATTTCTTGTTTGAAAACTTGAAAATTGTATTTACTATTTGTAGAAAACTAGTAAGTTATTACATTGTATTTAATAAGTTTTTTGCTATTATTACACTCTATCTATACCTTGTAAATTCTAAATATTGGAAAGATAGGGTGCTATATATGTAATCTACATGCACCTTCAAATTACAATTTCTTATTTGAAAATATGAAAATTGCATTTATTGTTTGTAGAAAGCTCATAAGTTATTACATTGTATTTAATAAAGTTTGTGCTATTATTACATTCTATCTATGCGTTGTTAATTCCAAATATTGAAAAGATAGAGTGCTATATATGTAATCTACATGCACGTTGAAATCATAATTTCTTGTTCGAAAATATGAAAATTGCATTTACTATTTGTAAAAAGCTCATAAGTTATTACATTATATTTAATAAGGTTTGTGTTATTATTACATTTTATCTATGCCTTGTTAATTTCAAATATTGGAAATATAAGGTGCTATATGTAATCTACATGCACGTGGAAATTATAGTTTCTTGCTTGAAAATTACATTTACTATTTGTAGAAAGTTCATAAGTTATTACATTATATTTAATAAGGTTTGTGCTACTATTACATTCTATCTATGCTTTGTTAATTTCAAATATTGGAAAGACAGCGTGCTATATATGTGATCTACATGCGTGTTGAAATCACAGTTTCTTGCTTGAAAATATGAAAATTGCATTTACTATTTGTACAAAGCTCATATGTTATTCCATTATATTTAATAAGGTTTGTGCTATTATTACATTCTATCTATGCCTTGTTAATTCCAAATATAGGAAAGAGATGCTGCTATATATGTAATCTACATTCACATTGTAATTACAATTTCTTGTTTGAAAATTTGAAAATTGTATTTACTATTTGTAGAAAGCTTGTAAGTTATTAAATTGTATTTAATAAGGTTTTTGCTATTATTACACTCTATATATACCTTGTAAATTCCAAATATTGGAAAGATGGGGTGCTATATATGTAATCTGGATACACCTTCAAATTACAATTTCTTGTGTGAAAATATGAAAACTGCATTTACTATTTGTAGAAGTTATTACATTGTATTTAATAAAGTTTATGCTATTTCTGCATTCTAGCTATGGGTTGTTAATTCCAAATATTGGAAAGATAGAGTGTTATATATTTAATCTACATGCACGTTGAAATCACAATTTCTTGTTTGAAAATATGAAAATTGGATTTACTACTTGTAGAAAGCTCATAAGTTATTACATTGTATTAATAAGGTTTGTGTTATTATTAAACTCTATTTATGCCTTGTTAATTTCAAATATTGGAAAGACAAGGTACTATATGTAATCTACATGCACGTTGAAATCACAATTTCTTGTTTGAAAATATGAAAATTGCATTTACTATTTGTAGAAAGTTCATAAGTTATGACATTATGTTTAATAAGATTTGTTCTACTATTACATTCTATCTATACTCTGTTAATTCCAAATATTCGAAAGATAGGGTGCTATATATGCAATATATACATGTAGGTTGAAATCACATTTCTTGTTCAAAAATATGAGAATTGCATTTACTATTTGTACAAAGCTCATAAGTTATTATATTATTTAATAAGATTTGTGCTATTATTATATTCTATCTATTCCTTGTTGATTCCAAATATTGGAAAGATAGGGTGTTATTTATGTAATCTACATGCAAATTGAAATTACAATTTCTTGTCTGAAAATATGAAAATTACATTTTCTATTTGTAGAAAGCTCATAAGTTATTAGATTGTATTTAATAAGGTTTGTGCTATTATTACATTCTATCTATGCCTTGTTAGTTCCAAATATTGGAAAGAGAGGGTACTATATATGTAGTCTACATGCACAATAAAATTTCGATTTCTTGTTTGAAAATATGATAATTGCATTTACTATTTGTCAAAAAACACAAAAGTTATTACAATGTATTCAATAAGGTTTGTGATATTATTACACTGTATCTATGCCTTGTTAATTCTGAATATTGGAAAGATAGAGTGCTGTATATATAATCTACATGCACATTTAAATTACAATTTCATTTTTGAAAATATGAAAAGTTGCATTTGCTATTTGTGGAAAAACACATAAGTTATTGCATTGTATTTAATAAAGTTTGTGCTATTATTACATTTGATTTATAGAAGATACTACATCCATCCCAAAATAAAAGTTTCTTCTTATATAACACATTTTTTAAGAAGTTTAAAATTCCACTCATTTGTAATTAATTGTTGATTAAATTGACCATGACACACTTATGTTAATATACTCAAAACACTCATTTCCCTTATTAATTAAGGGTAATCTTGGAAAAATAGCATGTAATACTAGTACAAATATAGAAAGAAGTTTATATTTTGGAAACCTAACACAGAAAACATGCAAATATTTTATTGAGGAATAATCGACTTAAATATATTACATATTATTTAAAATACTTACAGTAATATTTAAACAATAATACAATTTGGGGATTAAAAATGCAATTAATATATTTTTTTATCGTATAAACTAGTGTCCAACTTCTAAATTTTGGAGGAAACAACGGTGTCACTAATCCATTGGGCTAGGTATAATCTTACTCTTACTTGGTCCCAACTTCTAAATTTGTAACAAACTAATTAGTGGTTTTTATAACTTGACAAATAATTAACAATAATTTGCTAATATATGTTTTAAAAGTTTATAGTTTCAAGATTCTATATTGTGAACTAAGGGTGAACACTGGCGAGACAAAACGAGATTGTGTGATTCCCACTCACATCTTTAATTTTTCCCGCATAAAAAATATTGTCTCATCCCATTCTAATAATTAAGTTGTCTTGTCCTTGTACCATTTTCAGGACAAAATGATATGAAATTTCAAGTCAAAGGATGTAATGAATTGGATTTAAAATTAATTATGATTTTTTAAAATTATTATTTAGAAACAATATCGAATATTCTAATAAATATACTGAATAATACAATTCAAATAAAGTAAATAATTTTCATAAATTATGTGATACGATTCTCAATGGAATTTACTATAAAATAAGAATATCGATAGGTTTAGCGAGCTAACAAAGGTAGTATTTACATTTTAAGATTATATATATATATATATATTCCCATTTTCAAGACACTCCGGAATGTTACAAAATTTTTGGATATGACGGTACTATTTTTGTCGAAGTACCAGTTTCATTAGGGACAGTTGTTTTCATGACAAAAATTTAGGAACAGTTTTCTTGACGGGTCAAAATTTTCGCAATCTCGTGCATACCCTATTTTGAACTTCCCCTTTTTATTTTTTTTTTAATTTTATTAAGGTATTATATAATCAATTTTAGCATTACAATTTTAATAATTATATAAATACTACTAAAAATTAAATTTTTTTATTTTATTTTTACTTTTGACTCTCACCACAGATTATTTACACTGAATCTCGAGTTCAATTCCAGTAGATTGCGGTTCACAGAATTCGATTCTGTATTATAGATTTTAACTAACTGCAAATTTAACAGCCTCAATTATTGTATGTTAAATTTACAATACAGAGTCGAATTTTGTGAACTGTAATGCACTGAAATTGATCTCGGGGCTCTGTATAAATAATCTACGGTGTGAATAAAAAAAATTAAAAAAAAATTGATATTCTCGAGCCTCTCGCACGAGCCAAAAAGAATTTCCCTTAAAAAATATCTGCAATGAAGTCATTGCCAAGCTGTCAAGAGACATTGTATATAATAACGATAAAGATAATGATATACATAAAGTTCCCTAAGCTGGATGGCCGTGAGGACAGGCCAATCTTGAGTCTAAGTGTGTTGAACCGAGTACGGGGAAAAGGTTTAGTGAGAGCATCAGCTAGTTGATCAACGGAAGAAACATGGGAAACATGTAATGAACCAAGTTGTACTTGTTCACAAATGAAGTGGAAGTCTAGAGCAACATGTTTCATGCGAGAATGAAAAATTGGATTGGAGCATAAGTGCATAGCACTAATGTTGTCATAATAGATGACTGGAATTTGAGGAAGAGAGATTCCCAACTCACTAAGCAATGAACATACCTAGTGAATTTCAGCCGATATAGTAACCACAGATCGATATTCAGCCTCAGTGGAAGACCGAGTGACGGTGCGTTGTTTCTTGGAACTCCAGGAAATGGGAGTACGACCAAGGTACACAATGTAGGCACCAGTGGAGGTATAATCATCCTTGTTGTTTGCCCAATTTGCATCGAAAAAAGTATGGAGAGAAGGAGAGAACTGGCGATGAAGAACAATACAAAAATCAATAGTGCCATTAAGGTAGCGTAGCAAACGTTTTGTTGCAGCCCAATGATCATTGGTAGGCTTGTGCATAAATTGAGACAATTTGTTGATAGCAAAAGCAACATCTGGTCTTATAACAGACAAATATTAAAGGCTCCCAATGATAGCTTGAAACTCCGTGGGATCAGAAAGACATGTACCTGAATTAAGTGTAAGCTGTGCATCAACGGCAAGGGGAGTAAAAATAGGTTTACCTTCTGTTATATTGGTCCAAATCAGAAGATCTTTGATATATTGTCTTTGAGAAAGAAATAATCCATTAGGATGAGGCAGCACTTCTACTCTAAGAAAATAAGTTAAATTGCCAAGGTCCTTTAAGGAAAAACGTTGAACAAGTTTTGCAATGAAATATTGAATGGCAATAGAATCATTACCAGTGATAATTATATCATCCATATAGACTATGAGATAGATGAAGACACCAGGAGTTTTGAGAATGAAAAGAGAGGCATCTGCAACGGAGTTGACAAAGCCAGAATGGATTAAATATTGACAAAGCTCACGGTACCATGCATGAGGTGCTTGTTTAAGACCATAAATGGCTTTATGAAGTTCGCATACATATTGAGGGTGGTCAGGGTCAATGAAACCAGGAGGTTGCGTCATATAGACTTCATCAATGAGGGAACCTTGAAGAAAAGCATTATTCACATCTAATTGCCGAAGACACCAGCCATGACTGACAGCTAAGCTAAGGACGAGTCACACTGTAGTTGGCTTGATAACAAGGCTGAAAGTCTCATGGTAATAAATGTCGGGTCGTTGTTGAAATCCTTTGGCAATGAGCCGAGCTTTGTACCTGCCAATCAAACCATTAGAGAGATACTTAGTACGAAAAATCCACTTACAACCAACAGTGTTTTAAATGGCTGGTGGTGGTACTAGTTCCCAAGTCCCATTACGAACTAAGGCATTATATTCCTCAGACATAGCAGCATGCTATTTTAGGTCCTTCATAGCTTGATTGACAGTTGTAGGTGGCAAGTTAGAGTTGGGTGTTCGCCTAAAAATAAGTTCAACAACGGCTACCCGCAAGTATATGGGGCTATTGAAGCACAATGGTAAGCACACAAGGTCGTATTCACAAAGAAATTACAAATTGAAACACAAATAATTCAAGTATAAACAAAATAGCTTAAAAGAAAACAATTTGATTATGAATTGTAAAATGAAAAGCTTAAATTTGAAATTAAAAGTAAACAACGACGAAAAGCAATAAGTTTGATGCCGAATATGAAAAA